>JAGDQP010055413.1:0-13145 GCA_022664845.1 Lepisma saccharinum
CATATATATAATTTAGTTTGGGAAGTAATGATGTAACCATAGTAACGTTTACAAGCGCAATTTCATCAATGTTGTACAAGAAAAAATAATGTGTAAGCAAGGAAAAATATCATCATAATCTTTGTTGGTAATTGGTACTTTGAGACCCTTGATTCCAGCCTCCCACTTCCGCTCAACAGATGCTTGACATAACGGTGGAACCGAGAAAGTCAACAATACTTTCCTGGTTCCGTGAATTTTTGTTTACTTTTTCTTGCGGTACTCCCATTTTAAATTGAGAAAAGTACCGGTTGGGTAAGCAACATGTTACTTACGTACGGTTCTTTCATTTTTTTCATAATTGCTTCAGTATTTCTTGGCAAATTTTCTTCCATTTTTTTTTTCTAAAATAAGGTATCAAGTTCGTTTATGGAGATGGATCATTTCACCATTACTGTTTTTATCTCTTTTATGCTCCAGTGATCTAACGCTATAGTTCTCTTCTTGGAAGTACGTTTCAAGATATGATGCAATATGCTTCAATTTGTTGTTTTTGGCGTCAGGCGAGGACTTATTGTGTAAATTTGAGTTTGTAGATTATTTGTACGGAAGTTGACATTTAGGCTATGTTGTGTTGGAGTTTCATTATTAGTGGTCTGTCCTTCAAGGGAAGGTAAGGTCCTTTCGATTCTATTCTTCTCCATATCCACAAGATTGGAAGGGCGTAAATAGTTTTGCACGGTTTACATCGATTTTTGACCGTAAAAAATAATGTTGGGGTATAATCGAGAATTTGGGGGTGACACACTATATAGGAGGGAGGGAGCTGGCAGAATCACTGGCTAGAACCCTCCCCATTATGTGGAGTGTCACCCCCCAGATTCTTGATTAATTTGAAGGTACTATACCCAAATTTGCGTGATGTGACTGAGGAAACAACCTCAGTAGGATGGTCGCCTTTTGGGAATAGCCCAGGACCTCCCAAATTGAGCCCAAAGCTCTCAAATTATCATCCATTTTGTTTAATGAGAAATCAATTATCGCCACATAGATGGGACTTTCATCTGCTTCAAAATTCACCATCTTCACCCTATTATCAACAACGCATCGGTTTAATAAATTCTCTCTTTTTTTTCCTTCTTGGTTGTTCCGTTACTTGAAAGCGATTTGCTGAATCCTTTTTATTCAGCATTTTTTTTCTCTCTTCCTCAAAACTAAAGCTTTCGTTCCAAAACTAGTCTTCCTGTCTGCGATAGATCAAAGCATATCCACGCCTTGTTACCTTTCTTTCTTCTGGTGATAGCTGCGCAAGTTCTGGTGGATTTTCTTCGGCTGTCTTTCCAATATTTTTTGCTTTTTTTTTTTTATTTATTATTCTGAACGAAAGACTTTCACTAGAGAAATTCCGCATTATCCATTTCCTGTGTCCAGGCTAATTTTCCTCGCCGGAATGAATATCACTTTTTTTTATTCTTTTTTTTTTGTGTGTGCAAAGAAAAGTTACGTCTGGTTTTACTTTTTACAAAATCGCACGATATAAAATTGTTTACTCAGCTCTCGGTGGTCTAATGGTTACGGTCGCCTACTTCGGTCTGGTATTGCCGAAGCACTGAGGTTAGAGTTTTTCTGCCGCCATACTCATACCTTGTGTACATTACTAACATCTTACCACGGTTAAGATTAACGTGGATTATTCTAGTAATATAAACACAAGTTACCGTTAGCGCGGGTTTCTAATTTTATCAAGGTCAGCTTACTATCGTAAAATTAGTAATTATTACATTAGTAAGACACATCTGTCTAAACGCAAGTATGGCGTCAAACGAGGCTCACTTCGTGAGTTCATTTCTTTCGTTATCGAGATATATAGGATCCTAGTAATGAATATCGCTTTAATAGTATAGAAGATTAATGGCACAACAAATGTACAAAAAGCTACGCTACAATCAATTCATTTATGTTAAATATTTTATAATTTAAACCTCTTTGTCGTGTGGCTTTTGTTTAGTTTCGTGATACTCAGTAGACGGCAGTAGAAGCACGAAAACCAAGTGGAAGTAGTTGTCTGAATGGAAGTAATTTTTTACTCATAATTTTTACCATTGTCTGGTCCCTATCATTCCATTCCGTACACCTGAAAGAGTATTATTGAAATTAAGCTAAAAATTCAGCTGTTTGAGATAGAAATACAGTCATTTGTCAAGTTCGTAGAGGGCTACATGTCTTAACAATGATGTGTAGATAGTTGTTTGTTGATTCAGAGAAGTTTTGAGGAGTATGGAATAAAAATGAACGTGAAAATGAAACGGATGCTAATTGGAACAAAATGGAAGTATAGCAAACATCAACATTGGAAGTAGAACAGCTATCCAGCTTTAAGAAGATACAAAATATGATAAAAGAGATCAAAACGTGAATTATAGCTGGTAAACTTGAAGGAGGCGTTTGCTAACACAAGAAAATTAATCTCTTACGTGGATAGATGAACAAAGCGCTGAAGAAAAGATTTTGTTTAGAGTGTTGTGTTACATGCAGTTGAAAGAGTGAAGAAAGAAGCTTTTTAAATGTAGATATGGAGAAGAATAAAAGGCAACAGCTAGACAGAGAAATGCACAATCAGAAAGTGCTGAACAGAATAGGCTAGAGACAAACAATCCTGGCAACAATCAAGAAGATAAAAAGAAACTGATTAGAACATTGGCTACGTAGATAATTGAATATACCAAGCAACAGAATTGAAGACATTGTTGAGAATCAAACAAGAAAAGAAACAAGACGAATTGAACTCCTTCATAATATTAAGGAAGATATATCATGTGATGAGAGAAATGGGAGGGAGCGCCAAATCGGGATTAATGAAGATGAATCAGGGTTCCCGCCAGAATTTTCAGTTGGTGGGGTGTGTAAAGTCAAAATTGGGAGGGTGTAACTGGAGTTTTGCATGGCTCCTATTGATTTTTTACCGTATTTTTTTTAAGTTCGGGGGTGTTCTCGAGAATTTATGGGTGACACCCCTCACAGGGGGGGATCTGGCGGAATCACTGAGACGAATTAACGTGCCTTGATGGATCTGCTCCTTACAGCAGAACGCTAATGCTGATGATGAGTGATGATAATTAACATACGTGAAGCACGGAATGCATTGTTGTATACTGTCAATAATACAAGAAGTTGAAGGTTGAAAATGTGTAACGTAAGGTTTCGTTAGATATTCGTAGAACCTTCTATGCATAGACTATACCAGGAATATCCTACGATTATTCCCAAATATCCAGTCATAGCATATTACCAGAATATATACGTGTCATGTATCAGTACATGGCAGGTTCAACAAATAGGTTCGTCTTAAGCTCAAGCTGTCTCGGGTTCGATTCCCGGTGAGGCTCAAAATTTGAGTATTGACCCTGCATCGTGAGGGCAATTGGAGAGCTTCTTGAATATAAGAAATAGCGGACTGTGGTCAGAAAAGTCAGACACACGGCTACGATTAGGGTTACTAACTGGAAATTGTCAAATGCTGGACAAAACTCCGAACAAAACCGGACTTTAAAATAAATGCTGGATACAGTGAATTTGCAGCAATGAACATTTTTTCTATGCGCAATCACATTCGCTATGTACCTTTTTATCTAGTGGTGAAATTTTGGGGGAAGGTAAAGACAAAACTATTACTTGCTGATGTGCTAGTTCTTACCAATTTTCGAAAATAATCGAGTGCGATATATCGACAGTACCACAAACCACGCACCCTAGTAGTTAATAAATATTTACAAATTACCGCTCGTGACCATACAGTTTACCGTAAATAACACAAACAATGCAGATTTAGGTGTAGTAATGTCTTCCTAATTTTATTTTTAAAATTCCGAACTTTTTCAAGAAAGAGACAAATGCCGGCCTGACATTTCTAAAAAGGTTAAAAAGCCGGGCATGTCCGGCAAAACCCGCACGTTGGTAACCCTAGTTAAGATAGCCCCGTAAACCTCTACTTGAACACAATACAGAAGGCTAGTGTAAAACAACGATCTCTAGCTAGGTGGCAGCACTACGCCACCACCTATGCATGTGTCTATTGTCTTCTTTTCCTTGAACGAAACTCAATGCTGCTTCAAGGACTGGCTGCTCCTACAAATTCAAGCCTAGAGACTTCAAACTTTGAGGGAAGAAAGTTCATGACCATGTCAAGAGTTCTATCCGTGCCGATTTTATATTTTCATTTTTGTTCATTGTTGAAATCGCTTAATTATTGTTCAGAATATCCAAGTCTATAACAATGAAGTTCTTTCAACAATGAACAGTAAAGAAAATAAAAATATCGTCACAGATAAAACTCTTGAAATCGTTATGAACTTTTTTCTCGGAAAGTTTGAACTCTCTAGGTTTGAATTTGTAGGAACAGCATTGAAATTTCGTGCAACGATAAAAATACATGAGACATATACGGAGGTAGTGCTGCCATCTTTTGTTGGAGATCGTTGCTTTATACTAACCTTAAGAGTCTGTCCTACCATGTCTTTAGAAAGTAGCAACCAATTAACTAATACATAACTTTTTTTATTAGAGTTTTCTTCATACTTGCGTTCTATAGGGAAGTAAAGTTCATTAAACCTCTTGTTTTATAAATTTTTGTAACAAAACAATTCCTTGGTGTATTTGCCGTACCAACAATAACACAAATTCTTAAATACGTACAATGCAATCACATAAATTTCCACAAAACGTAATCAATGCTGCAAGGGAAGTATTTATGGCAGCCGTAAGATATATTATCGTAACTTCCTATGAATAGAAAGAAAGAGAGAGAGGAAAAAAAAGTTGGAAAAGGGCTTTAGGTAATGAACACAGGTTTGAAATCGCGAAAAGAGGGCTTGAACATTACAATTTTACTAGAAGCAAATAACGGGGGTCACTTATTCCTGGAATAAATATCAAACACATTCACAGACAGACAGACACGTATATATATTGCATGAGGGGGGAATTCGTCGCCACAAGCAGAGAAAATTATCTTCATTCCGTTCGGAGTAGATAAGTATCACATACCAACAAATCAGAAATATGTTTACAGGTTTAACTGTGCTTTTTTTTTCTCCTCATCTTGGTTTTTCCCTCTGGTATGTACGGGGACACCCAGTTTTCCAGATCGTATTAATAAAATCGTTAACTGCTTATTTTCAAATATTGTTCTCATACACCCTTTGACATGTTCTACTTATCGAAATGATCGTGACGTGTGAGATAACTGTATAAGGCTGTACCATACAAAGAAAGGCTACGCTGACCTGCTACTAGCTACGAATTTCTTGGGTTTTTATGGCCATAAATGCTTTAATTGAAAACAAACTTGGAAGATGATTTTACAAATATGCATGTCTATACAGTATATAGCGGTGTCCACTGTGAGTGAGTCGTTACGCTTGCTTCATTGTAATCAAGGGGTCCCGGGTTCGATTCCCGGTGGTGACACAAGTGTTTCGAAGCCCACACTGACCTGTAGGTTTCGTCCTTATCACGTCATCTTCATCCGATGAAAAGGCAATGCCAAACCACCATCTGTTCACCTTTTCCAGGAACCTTCGGGTCAGGGCCTGGCTTTGGGAAGAACACCCATCATCATCATACAGTATGTTGAGGGTTAACCATTGAATACCTCGTATCTATAATTTTTGTCCCATGAAGTTGTATTTTTATTGAAATGAGAAAATTTGGAGGACTTTCTAGTTGAAACTTTGTAACAAATAAACCTAGAGGTGAATTGGACTTCTTTTTACGAAGTTTCAACTGGAAAGTCCGCCATTTTTTCCCCTTTCAATAAAAAGACAACTACAATTTCAGGTGACAAAGTACAGATGTATCGTCTACTGCATACCATAGAACACAAAAATAGTTTTATTACTGAGAAGCTTGTACACTATAGCTGAACAAAAGACAGAATCAACGTTATAGTTTCATCAGTATTCGATTTGTTATAAATTACGAAGCGGTGATCCTAAAACTTGTGGTTGCTGGTAAGTTTGGGATGATAATTGGAATCAACAACCGGGGATTAAATCCTTAGGCACCAAAGAAAATCCCCCACCCCCCGACAAATCGAATGTTGATTATAACCGTTTCGTCTTTAAACTCATTACTTCTCATCCTGTGCTGAGTTTGAAGTAAACACTGTTAACTTTAATGACTGGTTCGGTTCCAGTTCTAAAATAATTGTATTATCTATTTTATCGCATACCTAACTAAACATAACAATAATTAATAACATGAACAATAACACGAATCAATTGCACTAAACACTGCAAGAATTATCACATTTGTATATGACCACTACGGTTCCAGTTCGAACAAGTTAGAGATAATCCTACTTCACTACAAAATTGTTATGGTGAGTCTGTCCTTTGTTCAGTGGTAGTGCAAAGCCTTTTGAGCAACAAACCGGTTTAATATCACCATAGAACAAGGGTGAGTGTTATTATGTGCATACAAAAAAAAAAGTTTATTGTACCCATGATTCTCTGATGATGTCCATGACATTTGCCACAAAAAAGGAAGAAGTACTAGACTTATCTCCTTTCTGCTATTAAATTCAATAGTCACCACACACATATCGCTATTGAACCTAGCACGGTTGTTATTGTTTGAAAGTTTCTAATAGTCATTAATGTCCTAAACGAACTTGGGAGCTTCTAAGGACGGGACCTACAGTTTATTATTAAGTGCGGTCAGTTCAATGGAACACAACCGGATTTTTAACTCAGAACCACACCCATAGAAAATGATCGGATGCCCCGTGTATACTGTAGTTTATACCAGGGATTCCACAAGGATTTTTGGTTCGGGGGTGGTGGTGTAAAGTCAAAATTGGGAAGATGTAAATGGAGTTTTGCACGGTTTCTATCGATTTTCGACCGCAAAAATTTTAAAGTTAGAGGGTGTTGTTGAGAATTTGGGGGGTGACACCCCACACAGGGGGGTCTGGCGGAATCACTGGTCTATACCAAATTATGATACGAAAACAATTTTTTTACAGTCAAGAGCATAAACAACAATAAACAAAATAATTTCTCGTGTTTCTCCTTAGTCACACCAGGCTAATCCAGAGGTGGTACCTTCGAAACTAGGCCCTGACCACATCCTCCTCCCACCAGTATCCAGCCTGAGCCATAGTTATCTAAAGGCCACAAATAAAGTTCAAATTCTAATCCTGGAGAGAAAATTAAAGAAGAATGTTGGTTAATTAGCTGATGACGTCTCGTTAATTAAGTTCACTTGTATTTAGTAAACTGGTTGTACTTCAAAATGACATTTGCAACTTATAATAACCGTAGGTACAATATATATATATATAGTGTTGATATGTGCAAAAAAATATCCTTTAGCAGGAAATAAAATTGACATTGTTGTTTTGTTACAAAGGTCATGTTTCAAGAAAAGAAGAAAAAAGAGTCGGTATCCTTGGAAATAGAGTCCTCATCACCATCGACCGTGGGAGAATGACACCTTTCGGAAGCTGTTGGCCAGGGTGGGGACCACCAGAAGCAGCTCCCAACTTCCATTGCAAAACCTTTCATTACATCTAGGTCAATAACCTCCAACAAGGATCTTCTTTCTTCCATATTTTTCCTACATCTTATAATTCTTCTCTTGTTTCTTAAAAAAAAAATGGCTTGATGTTTCTCCCCCATCCCAGTCGTACAGAAAACATGTTTCCTCGACATGCGTGATTACTAATTGGTTCTCTACATTATCACTGTTTTTGCGTTTCGACTTCCGATTCTCGTAACTTGAGGCACTGTACACGTTAAATAATTACGATTCTCGGCTGACAATGTTATCATATATATAGGGGAAGTTCGGGTAAAGTGGACGCACTAAGAAAAAAATCATTATTTGTGATCTTACTTTCTTGAAAAATTGAACGAAATTTTCACAGTATAAAATATTTTGATTACAGTTATCACAAAAATATTTTCATTGTAAAATCTGAGCTGTAATTCGTTATATTATATTTTTTTTTCTGCAACTCTAGGGATCAGCCATTTTACCCTACCTAATGGGGTAAAATGGTCATGGATTCTTCTTCAAGAATTCTTCAATATTAGCAAAATATAAGGGGAAAAGCAACCTTCTTTTTTAAGGAATTTTTATGCTATTAAGAAGACACTATCATCATAGCAACTTCTGTCGCTGCTTATTCACTAAAGGCGTTGTCGTTAAGTTTCAGCACACGTAAGGGAGGGGGAAACCTCTTGGCCACTTTACACTTCCTCGCCCCCTCTGCTTCCTCGCCAGTGCTGGGTTAAACTATTTTGGGGTCCTGAGCTATTCACTCGGTTAGGATCACCCCTGTTATCTATCCCCTTCAATCGTAAAGATAACTTATTTACCTTAGGCGAGGTCTCTGGACGAATGGGGCCCCGGACTGCAACCTTTTTAGGAACCCTTCCCCCTTCATCCGGGTATGGTTACATTCAACTTCATTCTCAAATAAAAAAATTAAATTACGGATTTTACAGCAGAGTATGTATAGATTTATGTTTAGTCTTAGCATGACTACTGCTACCATAAACAAACGTTGGCATGAGACATAGAAATTCATAAACGAACGTATTATTTTTTACAGTGTGAGTACGTAATGAAGTAATAGCTGAGAGAAGAACAATATTGACTTAAGATGATAGAGAGAAAACTGTCTAGGAGATTGGCTACACAAATTGTATATTGAAGAATGCATCTGAAGGTATGGTTGAGAAAAAAATGAATGAACCTCGTATTTAAGGAAGAAGAATCATATTCTACAAACCACGTACAGGGTGAGTCAAAAAGAACTTTTACCACTTTGAAAGAGCAGAGAATTTATATTCAAATGACTTACAGAATCGATACAAGCGTCTCGCGATCGGAATTTGTGAACTGGTATGTAAAGCGATATAACCTAACCTAACTCATATTTACTAATCTAATCTAATCTACGAAAGGTTGCAAGAAAACAAAAATCTTACACCACCCGGGATTCGAAGCAGGGTTTTCTAATAAACAGCCGACACTCTAACCACTGAACCACGTTATGAGTTTGCAAACAGGGATTGGGAAGTTTTATCTACACAGCACGTATTGCGTAACAAGCCATTTAAGTAGCCAGCAAGATGGCGGACTTTCTGCAAATTCCGAGAACGACACTCTAGAATCGATTGAGGGGTTAAGTTATAGCTAAACACAATCAAATTTGACTCACGTAGCCCAGTGCCGTTTTACTTAAAATTCCGACTGTGCGAGTGTTAATGTGAAATTTAAAAATGGCTACATTCCTAGAAGCAAACACACTCGCTGTTTTGCTTTGAAGGAAAGAAAATGACAAAATGAGGACGACTTAAACTGGAATTTCCTTAAGAACTATCTCCCAGGGTTGTGAATTGTTCTGTCAAGCAAGGCTGATAGTATGGCCATCTCATTACCCAGATTTAGTACCCCTTAATTTCATTAATTAAAAGATCGAGTGTTCGTTCTGTCGGTTAACGCTCACAGAGATCGAATTCGGTAATACTACAACGTAAGTCAAACTTTATGTATTTTGCTACAAATTAACGTCTAAACCAATTCTGTAGGTGATTCAGGGGCGAATCCAGAAAAGGGCGCCCCTAAACAGAAACTATTGTATTTTCTATAGCATTATTTCGACAATTTAGGTTAGAAAAAGCTTCGATTTGTTTCCGAACGATCTAATTTACCTAGAAATATGAATTGCTGGGGATACCGGTGTCATATTCCATGATAAACATAGTAAGATGATGAGAAATATGATATATTTATACTTAAAATATTCATTTAGCGGGAAAATATCAGAAATGTCCCTGGTCCATTCCACCTGCGCCCCCATTTCTCTATTACGAAAAACCTGGATCTACCGTTGATGTCTTGTAAATAAATTACTATAAGCTTTCAAAGTTGTGAAATTCTTTTGAATCACCCTATACATTAGTGTAATAATAGAAAAATATGTTGTATGTAAATTTGACTACACTGTATTGCTTACAATGCAGTCACTTTGGTGGGCACTGAATAAGCTGGCAAGCAAGATCCAATCTGGCCTCCACATAAGTCACTTTTATCTTCCACCTAAAACAACTCTCGATTGAAACTATCTTTTTACGTATCAGCAGGGATATTCACTCTCATGTCATTGTCCCCCCAGAGGGTGTGTCTCGGGACAAGACGTCAGATATACCACTCCCAAATGGAATTCCTCACTAAAACATAACATTCTTCCTTACTGGGTTATGCCGACCTGTGAATACAACTTGAGAGACGCTTTTATTTTATCCCCATCAGCCCTGAGGCACATGGATTCTTCTTTAGGCAACAGGTAAGAGAAAATATTTTTCTCCGGATTAAATTGTCGGTTTATCTTTCGTGGAATCATACAAAAAGACTATTTTCTTCTTCATCATCATCATGAGACAAGAGTTTTCCCGATGGCGGCGGATTCTGTGAAGTCTAGTCCTCCCCATCACAGGGTGAGGGTAAAGACCAAACAGCACCATGTAGATAGGGGGCCAAGTTGTAACGCATGGGTGGAGGGAAGTGAGTACGAGGTAAACTGATGGTAGTTTATCATTGTGTTTCATCGGATGATGATGACGTCCTAAGGACTGTACCTACAACTTTAAATAGACTCAGCATCTCCACCTGGGAGCGAACCTAGGACTCCTTGATTACAATAAGGCGACGAACTTTCAGTTACATGTGAATCAACAATAACAAATTGAATAATAATTCACTGACGACGTGTTTTTTTTTCCGTCTTCTATAATGTGATGATTTAAAAAAAATGTTTATGGCCTTTAGGCAACTGAGGCTCAGGACGGGATAGGGGAAGAGAGAGAAAAATGCAAGAAGGAGTCGACTAGGGACTACGTTGAAGGTACCATCCCGGCATTTGGCTATGTAACTTTGGTAAAACCTCAGTCAGGATGGTTGAATCCAGGCCCTCCTGAATGCTAAGCCAACTACTACTGACCTTTGGCCTTTCAGTTCCAATGTGATCTCAGAGCACAAATCAATTGAAAGATTTTACAGTAACTAAGTTTCTAACGCAAGATTCACAAAATATATATATTCTAGATCAGGGTTTCTGTCGGGATTTTTACTTCTTGAGGGTGTAAAGCCAAAGATAGAGGTGTGAATAGAGCTTTGTGATTTTTCCATCGACTTTTAACAGTAAAAGTTTTATAAAGTTGGGGGTGCTCCATAATTTGGAGGGGTAACACGCTCCCATTGATGGGGATCTGGTAGAATCCCTGTTCTAGGTGGATATGAAATGAAACCATTTCCTGATGTTTTCAGCCAAGCCTGAATGTGTTAGTGTTACATAATATACTAACAGAATGAACGTGTGTTCATTAATCTTCTTGAAACCTTTTCAGTCAGTTATTTCCACAACCAATCTACAATCTTCGCGCAGGTGAAGCGAAAGAAGAAAATTATCCAAAATTATTTTTAAAAAAAACGAAGAAACAAAACACTGTCTATTATGGTGTTACGTAACGCAGGCTTCATTGAAGAAAGAATTCAGGTGAAAGTTTTTCTTCCAGCTTCAACATCGGGTGGCCAGGCAGACACCTCGCTGGAAAAAAGAAGAGTGACACGATTCTCGCGGTAATGAACGATTTTTTACACGTTCGCTATGGCTTTTACCTACATCTCACTAGTCTAGTTGACAGATATTATTGGCCCTGGAGTTTTCTTATGTTTATACGAAGAGGTGCTGCTTCATCGTTTTCCAGAAATTCTTCAAAAGTATTCCATAAGTGTGAACTAAGAGTCAATAAATAAATCACAGCCATATTCAATCCACTAGTGGATGAGGCATCTCCCCGAAGGGAGGAGTTGGTCTACTCCCACGCTGACCAGACGGGGTTCGATTCCCGGTGGGGGCTCAAAAATTTCGGTGTTGACCCAGCATCGTGAGGACAATTGGGGAGCTGCTGTGAATAAAATACAGTGGCGATCACAGTGAGAGCTTCGGCTCTCCTCTCCCAACCCGTCTGGTCAGCGTGGGAGCAGTAGACCAACTCCTCCCTTCGGGGAGAGGCCTCATCCACTAGTGGATTGAATATGGCTGTGATTTATTAAGAGTCAATATTATCTTTATATATAAAGGTTTACGTCTGTTTCTGCCTGTCGACAGCGGGATTTAGGAGACGAAAAAGTGACACCATTCTCAACTTAAGTATATCATGTTTGCAGTGATGAGACGCGTTCAACGATATCAATTTCATATATGGCGCCTGATATGGACATACGGGGATACCAATTTACAAAACTGCTATCCTGGAATTGTAACCTGCTTCGTAACACTGCAATTTCAACGCCTGAGAGTTATATCGGCATGTCTTCTATTAAAATCTTATAGAGATACGGCAATATGATCCTTGTAACTCGATTTGTTCTAAGGAAGGTTAATAAATTAAATCCCAGATGGCTCTTGTGTTTTAAGTTGACCTACATGCTATCTCAATATAGATTATTCTTGATGAAATACTTCTTCTAATTCATCCTCATCATATTCTGCCATTTTCTGTCCACTGCTGGATGAAAACCTCTCCCATTTTTTTGGCTGCAAATCTCGGTCGGTTTGCTACAAATCCAAACGCTAGGTTTTTCACACCACTTTCTATTAAAGCCTATGAAATTCTATTCTGGAGTTGTTTTTTTTTAATTATATTTTGTATCAATGATCAGTTTTGTATACAACACTGAGGAGCTTCTTCGAGTCTGCTGAAAACGTAAAACTGATGTTCGCATTAACAGACCATTGAGGTTTTAATTAAGAATGACAATATTAACTGACACTTAGAACTGACGCCAGCTTGTGTTTTGGAATCCAAAGTGAATCCACTGAAAGATAATACTTCACAATCAAACCCAGCGATCTTAACAATATCCGGTCCGGATATGAGATTTCACAAAAATCTTATATTTTAAAATATTAAGGTATTTCTGACTGCCGCCATCATTAATTTCTTGATTCAAGTATTTTTATATCATAATGTCTGTGACCTTCGAAATGACCATAATTATATAAAATTTCATGAAAATAGGACATTTTAAGATTAGGATATTTCAGACTGTCAGCCAGTTTTACTTCATCGGAATCAATAATGGTTGAAATC
>JAGDQP010055414.1:0-13145 GCA_022664845.1 Lepisma saccharinum
ACAGATAAATGCATGAATTGAGGCGTGAGAAAAGATGCTAAGCCACGAAGTCAATAAGATCAAGATTACTATTACGCCTGACCTCTGTTCGCAATTTGATTATCATTATTTGTGGTCGGATTGACCTAGGATCCTACAATGTCTATCCTACCACAAATAGTGATAATCAAATTGCAGACAGAGGTCAGGCGTAATAGTAATCTCGACCTTATTGACTATCTTTTCTCAGTAGATGTCTCAATTGTAGATATTTACACCCACAATCTAGGGTTTGGTTATTTCAGTGATAATTTGTCTGGTGGTTAAATTAGATGAAATAACACCTAATTTCTGAGTAGCTTTTGATTATTGGTAAAAAGAAATATACCGTTTTACAGGCAGTATCACATTTTTACCTTCCGTAAGGCCAAGACGCAGCATCTCTGACTCAAACCTGTTTCGATGGCGTTGTTACCTTTCCAACTCCCAGCAACATATATTTAATTTTGAAGGAGCAATTTCTGAATGGATTCTCTCATTTTGAGCTAAAAATAAAACAAAACGCCTACAATGTTCGATTCCCACAGCCGTCCATTGTGAAGGTTTCTAGATTTCTGCTTCTATTGATAGGTTTTATCAGGTTGCTAGGATTTCTAAGTTTTGGAAGAAGAAAGCCAAATTGATAAACCACCCGAGGTCCTAACCATTCTCTTCCTCAAACTTTTGCGACGATGAGTGTTTGCCGGATGACCTCATGACTCAGACGTATACGTCCTTTGCTAAATGAGCTCAAGAAAGAAATTTGAAAGAACAAGAAAGCTGGAACCATCTAAGTTTCAACTTTTCTCTTTCTAATTTTCTAGGCCAAAGTTAAAAAAAAAAAACATTCATAAGCCCATATTCTACTGAGAATTTTGTAGTTAATTGTTTACAAAGACAAACATAATTTTGACTTGTGTGGGATACTCAATGTCATTTTTCTAATTGAAGATGTGATTCTAATTATGATGATTGTTTTATTAGCATTCCCACTAACATCATCAGGGATTTTCTTTAATGATAATCTACAACCCTCTTAAAATTATTTATTATCCTTGCCGGATTGTTATACCCCTCGGTTTTGATGCTGATTTAGTCCTTAAAAGGACCTTCAATCTGTCACTAGGTGAAAAACTATTTTCTTTTTCCATAATGCTCTAATTTTGGGATGTAAAAAATTTGCATTTCTTCGAAAAGTATTTTGTTCTTCTTGTCTTCAAGTGCTATAGAATCAAGAACATTACAGATTGATTGGCGAAATCTTAAATCATGTATTAAAATATAATTTTGGATCACTAATTTTTGGAGAGCACTCTGTATATTCTTCTGTTTACCAAAAATAAAAGATATTAAACAAAGTTTTGCTCCGATTATCTTAGAATCACCAGTTTCAGCTTCGTAACGAAAAAATATAAATCGAATGTTTGAAAATAAGTAAGAAACAATCAGGGAAAAAGAAACCGTGTTAATTTTGAAAAAGAAAATGTTTCTTATCATTCCACAATTTGGTAATATTTCTTCCTGCATTAGCCTCCAATCTTTCTCTACTTTAAGAGACGAAGAAAATAGAAGAGAAGAAATATAACACAAAGCAAGAGAAAAGCAACAACAAAAGAAAGTACTTAATGAGATTTACAAAAAAAAAGATATAATTAGTTGGTGAGAAACAAATGACAGCAATAAGTTGTGGGGAAAAAATAAGAAACATAGAGGAAGACGGAGCGAAGGAGAAAGAAAAGAAATCATAAAAAATATTCCTCCTTTCTTCTAGAATTATAAATAAAGATTGAAATTAGAATCCTTTTTAATTAGTTGCCTTAAAAACTACATGCCTCTTCTCCAGAGCACCCACACCCACACCCACACCACACTCAGCCACACACACAAGAACACGAGAGAAGCAAGACGAAAGCTCTTTGATGTAGCTTAAAGTAATTCTGTTTGTACGTTTCTCAAACGAGAATATTAGTCGACTTCTAGACTTTATTTCATTTCTTTCTACATTCTTATCTTGCTTTCTTCCTTTGTACGATTCTTTTTTTTGTTCTTTTTTTTATTAGAGTTTTTCTTTTTGGTCTCAGTTTCCAGTTTCGTTCATTATACAGGCTTAATTTGTTGAAATACGGTGACATTAGGAAAAAAAATGAAAATAAAAAAAGTAAAAAATAAAAGTTAAAGATTAGATTGTATAATACCAAGCTTGATCATCATTTCTTTTTTTTATGCTGATTTTCTCTTTATTTCCCACCCACACTTACCCACACTGTATCCTTTCTTATTTCCCCGCTCCTTTTTTTTTATACAAGTTGCCCACACTCTTTTCTTTTTCCGTTTTTCCCTGTATTTGGTGGGGGGTAAAAAAGATATTTCTTTCCATTCTTTTTGATCCTTTTAAACAATGAAAAAAACGTTAGTAATGGAAGAAAATGGTTTCCTTTTCTTTTCCCCTATTTTTCTTACAGTAGGAAAAGCTTGTAAAGCTTTTTTCCCCCGTCAAACTTTGTAATGTCTGAGTGGGATCAGATTTCCGTCTTTTCCCCCCTTCTTCTCTGTTTGATTCCACACCCATAATTTTTCTCTTACTTTTTTTGCAATTGAAGTAATTTTCTTTCTTTCCGACTCCCCCCCCCCCCTTTTTTTTTTTTTTAAAAATGAAGCTGTTCATAATTGAAACACGTTCTTATTCACTATTTCAGTTATTTGAACTGTCTCGAAAGACAAAGAGATTTTTAAGAATGAAATTAGTGAATACAGAGACATTTTTTTTAAAATGAAGTTATCCTTGCTTCTGTTAATTATTAAATGATTCGTTCATTTGTTTAATTTTTGCTTAACAAGTTTCTAATTATTTTTTTTTTATGATTAAGGCAACATAAACGTGCTGACGATTTTTGGTAATTGTAACTTAAGACTGAAAAGTAGGTATCTGTTTCTCTGTTTATTTATTGTCTTACTTCTTGATGGTCCAGTACAGTGGAATCTACAGGTGTCTGTTCTATGCACGCTTAATTCCATTGTTTTATTAAAAACATTGCAAACCATGTCGTCAGTAGACTTATTTGCTTCTTCATGTACACCAAAACTCCGGATTGAGTAGCACCATTGCTATTGCTCCAGTTCAGTTGGCCTTTATTCTATTCACCCTCTCCAGATTTTTTTTCATTTTGGCTTCAAGGTTGGCAACCTTACCTTCTAACTCGGTGAACTTAATCAATGTCAAAGTTACTGTTTGCTAGTAGAATCTGTAAAACGGTTTTAGTTGCATTTTCCACAAGGTTCCACCAGCACTTCTGAGTTACGTCGGTTGTCAGTTGTTCATTAACACACCTAGGGTAATTTTGTTCTTTCCGGGGCTATGAGATTTATTTTCAAATGTTATCAATATTGTAAGGAACATTTCAAGGTCGAATTTTTCATTCTCTTAGAGTAAAACCTCTGTCCCGGTCGCCCCATGAAATTTGAATTTATTACAAGGCCTTTAGGCTCAGGCCAAATGAATTATGATGGAAGAACTGATGAAAAGATGAAAGTGAGAGAAAACGGAAGAATTCCCAGAAAACCCACGCACAAGATGTTTGTCCGCCACAAAGCCCACATGGCGCGAGCTGGATTGAACCGAAGACCCCACTCACCAGAGGGGGAGCGCTCTACCCCGTAACCACCTCGACCTCGTCAGCGCCTTAAAATAAATAATATTCTAACGCATCAGGAAGGAATAAAAATTCTGCTTTGCCTTTCGGGTAACCGGATTGATATCAAGATAGTGGATCAAAACCGGATCAAACCGGATTCCAAACATAGACCAGGCCCAGAATTTGTCCGGAATAATCAGATTTACCCGGTGATCCGTTTCAGCTCTCACACTTAGGTATTGTTGAAAGCAGTTTCCTCTAGTAGCATCTGTAGCGCTGCTAGTTGGCTCTTAGGGTCACTGGCCGCTGACAGATGATATTCTACCAACTTTTGGTATTCTGCTTTTTTCTCTGCGGAAGATCTCCCCGGTAGCACCTCATTGTGGTGTTTTATGCATATTGCATTATATTTTACTTCGATTACGCAGACGCACTATACACTCATTGTTTTAGTTTCTTGTTCTTCAATTTAGTGTCAAACAAAACTTGAAAAAAATATTTTTTTGCTATGAAAATATCTAAGAAAAACTAGAGATTTTTTAAAACATTTTTCTTCTTCTTAGCTTCCCTTAAAAAGTGGTTGACCTACAATTGCTCTTAAACCTTTATTTGGTTAGTGAAAGTGAATCTTCTGTCATATTGTTCAATCAAGTAATCAATTTTCTGGGCACATTATTCTCCTAAGTATGTTTGCTTGTGTTGAGGTATATATTGTGAAAAGAGAGGATGGTGAGCATTTCATCTTGACTTCAGATACATTTCATTCAGGTACATTCCTGCAAAAAGTAATTATAACTTTATTTTCTTCTAAAGTTTTTAACTAAGATTACCTTAGGCCTATAATTAAAATGTTCTGCAAAGCTGCAGAACAAGAGAAGGTGATTCTTCCAGAACTCACCTTCAAACTCAGGAAATTGTCTTTAGTTCTTTCTCCTAACAATGTGACTTCTTCTTCTGTTAACAATAGAAACTTGATAGTTTCTTCTCTTTATATAACGTGGATCTAAGACTGTAAATAAAGAATGCTTTTAGAGTTGAAACATAACGATAAAATTAATTTTATGGGCGGTAACAGCACTATGGCTTACGCCAGTTCCGTTTCAGAGTTTAAAGTCATATATTAAACTAAACTGATCAATAATGAGAAACCTTTATTTCTTAAGTTTGTGTGTTCTGACTATTTCTGTGTACTGAAGTTGAAAATGGTATTTAAAAATTCGCATCACGTGCCATTTTGTTACAAATTGCATGCATGTACAGTAGGAAGATAAACACTATACAGTTGCAGTACAGCCTTGTAGTTCACTAACCGTCAGAGAAATTAAGCATCGTTGTACACAAATGTTGTACACATTGTTGTACTTTATAATATCTTTTAATTTATTGTTTCTTTACTTGTAAATAGTTTTGGCGAAATTGTCTTAGAATGTTCATATGCCATGTGAAATGTCTTTTCGTAACGCACAGGTATAATTTGATTACTATAACGTTAAAAACAAAAATTTTATTCAAAGTTCTTGAACTTAATAAATTTAGGTATCTTAAGGCTTTTGAGTATAGCAAAATCTTCAGCAATAAAATTGACATAATATTAATTTAGGTTACATTGTAACTGAATATACACATTTAAGGTTCCAAGAGGGTGAGTTTATGCACTGATTTTCGAGTGTTGACACATGTGATGCTATTATACAAAACAAGGTCCTCAAGTAATGCGAGGACTGGCACATGTTCCTTGAAAGTCATTCCAGGTGTCATATTTGACCTGTTTATTACGATGTCGTAGTTAGGTTCACTGAAATCTTTTAGTACTTGTGTAAGTTTTTTTATTTATCCAGCAGCGTCTTATCTCCGACACTGTAACACTTAGGTCAAATCTGACACATGTAATGGCTTTCAGGGAATATTTTCGTGTTGATCGATATGTCACACCGTGCGCTTGTCATTTAAAAAATGATCGCCATCTAATATGGCGGATTTCAAGATGGCAGCTCCATCTACTACTCCAAAATGTAGCCTTTCCCACCATTCGACATTTGTGTAATACGATGCTTTATTT
Source organism: Lepisma saccharinum (assembly GCA_022664845.1). NCBI lineage: Eukaryota > Metazoa > Arthropoda > Insecta > Zygentoma > Lepismatidae > Lepisma > Lepisma saccharinum. Next base: position 5,710 of record JAGDQP010055414.1, read on the forward strand.
CCTTGATGGTTTGTGAAAAACAAGGTTGTACTGCGACTTTTCACTTACTCTGTATTTACAAATATCCATACCGGTTATGACAAAACAGTAAGTGATTGCGACTATCTGTGGTTTTTTTTGAACGCCCCCCCCCCCAAAAAAAAGAAAAATATTTCGTACTCATTTTCAAAAAACGATTTTGTAACTCTTTATTTTGTCAACCAATGCTCATAGGCGGATTTATGGGGGCATGGGGGGCATTGACCCCCAATCATTTCAGAATAACAAAAATGTTTCATTCTAAACGACAACTTTGAGAGTAATTACCCTTCCTTCCAGGGTCTCTCTCCTATATCGGCTCATGAGTGCTATCAACGATAGTCTAGGATTATCAATAAATGATGTGAATACAAGAAACACATTAGAAAAGTAAACATTATTTGGCTACCTTTAAAAAAAACAAAAAAACTTTGGAAGTAGAATGGTTTTGTTAGATTCGCCTTACCTCAAACTAATGGATTATTTATAACCTATTTGTCGTCATGAAAAGTACACACGGTTCCATTTGAATTTAATTATACCTTTAGAAACCGAGCCGCCTTAGCTCAGCGGTAGAGCGTTGACGAAGCATTCGGGAGATCATGGGTTCGATCCCAGCGACCGACCATTATGACTCCGGGAGGGCACATTCAATACATACCCTGGATGATACCTTGAAACATCCTTTTCTCTCCCCTATCCCGTCCTGAGCCTTAGATGCCTAAAGGTCATAAATAAAACTCAAAATGGCCTTTAGACTTTAGACAACTTCACTTAGGCCAGGATAGGAGAAAAAAAAGGAGAGGTTACAAGGAAGTCGGCTAGGGCCTAGGTTGAGGTTCCATCCCGCCATTTATTTGGTGTGACTAAGGAAAAAACTGTGGGCACCAGTTTCTGTATACTCTCTTCATAGAACAAAGCCGGCTTTGGAAGATAATTATTTTTGCACTATTCCTTTTAAGTTCATCATCTATGGACTGCTACTTTGATTCAAGAACTACACGTACTGACTGACATGTCGATTATCTGTCATGCTACGGCTCAAGTGCCCACTTCATTGCGTGAGGAAGGTCAACATACTTCCAAAATATTTGTTCCATATGTGCTCTTTGAGGGCACCTGCTCATGCATCTACCGTGAGCAACATATGTGATAGTTCCCAACGATCAAATTATGGCACACTAAACTTAAATAGAGCAACGACTAATTTTATTATGAATGAGAATAGTTTTCTCTCTGATTTTGTGTGTAATTTTCAAATCGCTGTTGAGAGATTTCTAAAAATGAACGGTAGGTGACACTGCAGTGTATCTGGCTGGATCATGCAATGTATATACAAGACATTATATTCAGACGGTTTCTATCTATGGTTGAATAAAGGCATTCCCTTTTTCCTTCCGCACATTTCAGTTAGTTTATATCCTCATCCATGTAGCTCCTGAAAACTGATTCAAACGAGCTACATGCCATTCTATTTTCTGTTTATTTCATCAGTCAAATTGACTCTCGATATTTTGAGCTTCCGTAGGTAAACATACTCATCAATTATGCCTATTGTCTCTTCGTGAATCTTTATTTCCTTCTTTTCAGCGTGTTGTTTGTACATTTTTTTAATTTATATTTTGCCCAAAAGAATCTTCAACAAATCTTCAACAAACTTGGCATTAATACTTTTGGATATCCTACAAATATGACTGTCAGTATCTCCAGCACCCTTAATGGTCAGTGTTGCCATTTTGTTGTAAAAAATCAATTTTTGCATGAACTTTTCATATTATTCAATGTATCTGTGCCAAACAGCATGATTATTCTCTCGGTACCCTACAAAAGGGTCTGTGGGGATTTTCAGAACCCAATGTACCCCAGCTGCCAGTGTTGCCAGCTTATTATAAAATTTAATTTCGAAAAGCCACTGTTTATCGTACTAGCACCAAATTTCGTATGAATATTTCTTCATAATTATTCTCCTTGAATAGACCGTGATTGGGTTTCCCATTCATGCTTAAGGTAATGTAAAATTACCAAATTTTCACGGCTGCTTTATACGTTCATGACATTGTTCGGACAGTGTACTATCCCAACATCTTAAGGTAGTGAGCATATTTGATGGGATATCTACTTAACATTTTTCACCTGCATTGTACACTGTAAAAAATAGTTGTGTTAATTCAACACAATGCGGTGTCCCAGCGTGACTACCACTTTTGTGTGTTAAATCAACACAATACACTGTGTTGATTTCGGTACTGGAAGAAAAAAAATTACGGATGTATCTAGATTTGAACATGGGTTGCTCAGTTAGAAGTCAAGCGTCTTACCGACTTCGCTAAATCGTCAGACGGAAAGAGTACTAGATTGAAACAAAATAGAGGATAAAAACAATATTTCTGAACCGTAAACACAAACAAAGTTACTCCCACGACTTATGCCATGGTTTAATCGCTTTTCCATTGGTCAATTATGGATCACAATTCCCATTTACTGAGAATATATTCCATTTCTATGAAAGTAAGCGCAGCATTCGACATATTATTACGATAAGAAAGCAGTAATGCTGCTCAAGTGTTTGGCTTCAACCATCTTGCTTGCTTTCATAGAAATAGAATTATTCTCAATGAATGGGAATTCTGTTTTCCAATTGACAAATAGGAAGAGATTAAAGCATGTCATAAGTCGTGCAAGTAACTTAGTATGTTTTGGGGGTTCAACAACATATATTTGAACCCATACACTGTTTAAATCTATAGTGTAGTCGTTTAATTCAAATGTTTTTCATTAAATATCGTTTGCATCTACTTCATTTTCTGTCCGACGATTTAGCTCAGTCGGTAAGACGCTCGACTTCTAACTGAACAACCCATGTTCAAATCTCATTGCCTCCGTAACTTTTTTTTTCACAGTACCGAAATCAACACCGTGTGTTGTGTTGATTTAACACACAAAAGTGGTAGTCACGCTGGGACACCGCATTGTGTTGAATTAACACAACTATTTTTTACAGTGTAATAATTGAACAAAAAAGATATATATCAAGTATGATTGTGTATATCTGTGGAGTATAAAGTGTTCGAATGAGAATGACACATGTTAGCTGAAGAAAATTATAGGCTATTAAATTTGTTAATAGCACGCTCGTGTCTTCCATTGACAATCAATTACATAGCCACGTGCAATTATTTTCAGTACCGATCTGTCATTCATATGGTTCAGTTCAGTACTAAATTCTTGGTACCAATATAGTTTTAAGTCCCCTGCACAAACAAGTTCTTTGCAGTCAGGAAATGGTGTATAGTGGTGTAAACTATAAAGACAAAGTCGTTTAAAGTAGACGAATACAATAAAAAGTACTCTTTTCTTAAATATAGTACTGCCTTTCAGTGTAGGCCTATGAAATGTATCTTAAATTCCTAAACTGAACCATTCAATAAAAATCTAAAACTCTGATCAAAGAACTTTTGTATCACTCAAGATATTCCCGAAAATATTGCTTTTAGCAAATAGATTTTTTAAATGGTTTTCTCCTTAAAATAACTTCGATTCTATTCCGTCGGGCAACTCTTCTAGTCAAAGAAAACTGTGTTTCATATTTTAACTATTTTAGTATTCATCTCGCACAATTATGTACAAAGTAGCGTAAGAAAGACCAGAAACGCTGAGTTCTGTCGCCCGCCTTGCCAAGGGATTTGGAAGGCTATCAAAGTAAGCTTCTAGCAATTACACAGAAGTAGCGCACCAATTATGTAAAAGAAAAACGTTATTAAGAATTAACGGAAGGCGGATGAGATAATGAATTTTAAGGCTGTAATTGACAACGCACAATGAACTGGAACACATCACCTTCTAAAGTGCTCGCTTGCGTGTTTCCACTCTTCTCTTTGCTTCCATCTTCTCTTTTATTGCGTCCCTCCGGCTTCGCCGGAAGCATATAAAGTGTAATTTGATGTTAAGTCACAATGACTAATTGTGGAGGCTTTTGTTTTCCTCTAAATAGGTGCAATAACAATAAAGAGAATGGGGTTTCTATGTAGAATAAATAACACGAAGACATAGGAAGGGATGTTGAACTGGGGTTGGGGGAGGCACAAATTAAATTCCCTTCCCTTCAGCTTTGTGAAGTAAATAGTTTATACAAAGTTTGAAGAAATTACTGCCCTTAAGACCAGGCTCAAATAATATATCTAAATAAAAATCTGGTAGATTTTATTTGTAACGGAAGTGGGATTTATTTATCACTCCGATAACGAATTGTTTTTTTAAAAATATAGTTGTAACGGAGGTGAGATTTATTTATCACCCCGATAACTGATATTTTTAAAGACAGTTTTAATGGAGGTGGGATTTATCACTCCGATAAAGTATTTTAAACAAGGACAGTTAGTTGTAACAGAGGAAGGATTTGTTTATCACTCCGATAACAGATATTTTAAATGAACTATATCCTACTAGTTGTTTAGCTGTAACGGAGGTCAGATTTATTCCTTATTACTAGTGTTCTGCGGAGAACAGTGGATTTTTTAAAGAAAAACTAAGCCCTCTTCATTCATTTAAATCTCCATTTTCCTTTTTAGTTTTAGCTTACGAATTTGATGCAAAAGTTCCATTTTCCAGAATGATTAAGGCCGTAGCGACTGACGGAGCAAAATTGCTTTAAGCAAAAACGTCCTTTCATCAAGCATACTTCAATTAGCTATGCCATGTGCCAACACATGCTTACGTATCAAGCAAGAAAGAAAAATCACTTTTAACCTCCAACGGGCACAATCGAAAACTATTAACCTGACTTGTTATCGAAGCTCAGAACATCGTGTGAAGAAAGAATGTTATTCTGTCTGCATGCGCAAGCACCCAGGTTTCGTTAGTATTGTCATTATAGGGGATTTCAGACGAGTCATTCAACGTAGAAGGTATACGTACGTCAGAAGTCGTCATCAGTTTTGACACGTCTAAGTGGCGTAAAGTCCTACAACATAAAAAAAAACACTTACAAGTAGCTGCTGGGGAGTTGCCGCTTTTGTGTGTTGGTTAGAGCATCAGACAGCTGATCCGGGAGCCTGGGTTCGATTCCCAGTAGGGTGATTCTACTTTATGGCAACAAAACAGGTGGATCTGACGTCACAAATACTTTCTAAATTGGACAAGTTGTGATTTTCTCCCTTGTACGCTGTACAATAGGGTGGAACGAAAAAATAGTTTTTTTTAATTTCAACATGTAATAGTGATAAAAAGTTGCCGTTTGCTATTGTTTAGTCCATTGTAAAGTTTGAACACAATTGGAGTAGGGTAAGAGGTGCCGCAAGGGGTTTGAAATTATGATTTTTTAGTTAAATTTACCGAATTTCAATACATTTGGTTTTGCAATAAATATAGTTGTGCTTTTCAATTTCTGCTTGAAAATAGCCGTACTAGATGACTAAGGTGCACTAGCCTACAGCTGATCTTGGTTGGTGACATAGTATAGACTGGGAAGAGGGGAGGGGGAGCGTGTTTCCTTTTGTCTGCAGCGAGCAGGTGGGAGGGGGAGGGGACTGTTTCAAGTGGCGACTTGTCTCTCTACGCCTCAGATTGTAAGTCAGTCCATAGATTTAAGGAGGGACTATCTATCCTTTTTGAGCCAGTCCAGACCAAGTGTTGGTGTGAGACACAAGTGGTTGTTTCATGTTGTGTATGATTCATTTTGATCGTGTTGGTAGTGTCAGTACAATCGTGTATTAGTGGAATATTAGTGTGTTTGATAATACTTACTTGTTAATGAGATGGCAGAGACGGTGTCAAAACAAGTTCAGACTAGACTTCAGTGGGAATGTCCCATTTTCGGACATCCTAAACAATTGAGTGGAACATATTTACCAACCTATGATGACATCATTAAATATTACCTTTATATTTGACATGAGTTGAAACCAGATATAACATCAAAAGAGGCAACGGTGAGTGAGATATTAGATATTCTTATGGAGAAAGTTGAAACTGTTTGGGTTAAAGCATCAATTCCTACAGTGTCTCGTACCCGTATGTTGCAAATGGGAAAAGCATATCATGACAAGTATAGAAATATATTAAGATCAAAGGGAAGAAAAGGTACAGAAAAATATGATTTAACTGTAGCTAATTTTTTTAACGAAAGCAAGCGTCTTTTTGACGTAGCAGCTTGGAAGTACAAATTGTTCTCAGAATGTAAGTGTACAAAAGACCAAAAAGTACCTATACTTGAACAAAAGTTTTTACTAGATCAAAGAACTGAGAGGAAAATGTGTATTAGCACACTTAATAAGTCAGTTACTAAGATTTTGAGTCAGAGAGAGGAGCGGAAGTTAAAGGTAATTCGACAAGAGCTTAAATACAAACAATAGTTAGTAGCTGAGGCGGCTAATATAACGCAAAATGACGTACTTCAATCTGATGATTCGGATGACGAGTTGCCGGTTGAATCTGCTAATATGACTGGAATTGATGTACTTCAACCTGACGATTATGATACAATATGTGAGTTATATGAGTTACCGGCTGAATCATATGACATTGAAAAGCCTTTCACCTCTACTCAGGCCCCAACAAAAAATATCCTAGAACTACCAACAGTAGCTTCTATCTGTGACCGTACTGGGGTTTCAGATAGGGTTGCAGCAGCCATAGGAAGTGCCGTTCTTAAAGATGTTGGAATTATTTCTGAGGAGGATAAAACTAACGTCATTGACAGAATGAAAATTCGAAGAGCTAGAGCCAGTAATCGAGAAAGGGGCAATAACAAACAGTGTCAACGATCAAATTGGAGAGAACAAAGGATTGTTTTTTGATGGCAGAAAGGATAAGACAATTGTAAAACAGAGAAAAGGAAACAAATTTTACAAAAAGACTGTCGTTGAAGAACATGTTTCATTAGTAGAAGAACCTGGTCCTTTTTTTCTATGGCACGTTGCTCCTGCTTCTGGCACAGGTGAAGGCATCAAATATAGTATAACTGAATATTTCAATAGTAACTGTGATTTAAACTTGCACAGTATGACTGTAATTGGATGTGATGGCACTGCTACGAACACTGGAGCTAAAAATGGTATCGCTCTACTCGAAAAGAATTTAAATAAGTCTTTGCAGTGGTTAATATGTTTGCTTCATTGCAATGAGTTGCCGTTGCGCCACCCCTTTTGCGCGTTGGATGGAAAGACAAAAGGACCTAATGAGTTTGCAGGGGTATTAGGCAAACAACTTGATAACTGTCACGGGCTTCCAGTAGTTACGTACTCACCCATACAAGACAACCTTCCTGGCCTTGAAATGAAAGAAGATCTAAGTACTGATCAAAAATGTTTACTTGAAATGTGTAGATCAATCTCAAGGGGATTCTGCCCTCCCGATCTATCCATGAAGAAACCAGGAAAGTTAGCACATTCACGATGGCTGACGTTGGCCAGTCGCATTCT
>JAGDQP010055415.1:0-13145 GCA_022664845.1 Lepisma saccharinum
ATATTTATTATTATATTCCAATTGTATATCACGATATATTAAACATAGAGTGTTTTATTACAACTTTCATATACTATAAATTTGTCTCCTCTTAAGATGATCATCGAGTATCGAAATTTCGTTGTATTACGGGTGAGGTGAGACAACACCATAAATGGCCAGTATTGTGCTCCGTAGAGTTTTATCTGCTTCTTCTAAGTAGTTTTATTTAATGATCAGTTTAGCATCTGATTTAATAATTTTCTTTCCTTTCAGAAAGATAAGGGAGTGGCTTGCTCTCCGCAAGCTCTTCGGAAAGCTGGAATTGTTGACAGCTTACAAGTCATTGGTAAGTATCGATGGTCTTTCTTGTTTTAAACAACTAAAACTTTTACACATTGGAGTAGTAGTTTCTATGCTTCCTTTCTTTTATTATTATTATTACATCTTTTGCTAAGTTCATCAAAACTAGTCGAAAGTTCTTCCCGTATTTTTAAGCAAATCATACATGGTAACTTCTTCTTAAAATATTCGGGGCATTTTTTCATTTATCTCTGCTAACGCTCCATTTGTGCCACGATGCGATAAACATACTTCTAGACAGGCTTAGATACCAAAACACTATCTGACACTTTACACTGCTCTACTAAGTCGAATGGCTTTCCTGTATGAAATCTGAGAACGGTCTGATTGGCATGTAACGTTCCTCACATTTGATTCAATGTTCGTTTGGTACAATTAGTATATTTCATTATTTACGCCATCTCGATAGGATTTTACACTTTTCTGATTTCAGTTAATGGGCATAAGAGAATTTATCAGATAAATCAATTTTATTTAGATAAACCGGGAGATAAGAATACAAATAAATACATATCTGATTCTTCAGACGAGAAAGATATTTCTTGTACATCTGATCAAACCACAATAATAAGGCTGGTACAGTGAGAAAATCTGAAATAATAAGAAAACCTCCTGCTTGGTTTAATGATTATGTGGTAAAACAATAATCATATTAATTGAAACTAACTTTATCGATTTCGTGCTTTTAGATTATGTTACGTTGATAACATTTGTACATTAAATAATCATGGAGTTTGATTATTTTGGCACTGGTAATGTGGTTGTATCAGTTAAATAGAATTGAATTTTCACCAGTGATATCTAATATGGAATGATCGACTTCACCTTCAATATGATTGAAGGAGTTTATTTATATATACAGGGTGTGGACAAAAACTTAGTATAGATGTGGTATTTCATATATAGGACAAATGAAATTGCACTCAAGTGGTTAAAATTGTACGTTTTATCGATTCATATATAAATATAGTGGTTTCAGTGGTTTTACCTACGCGGTTTTAGTGGTTTCGCCTACCCTTTCCTTTTTAGAAAGGAGGGGTGAATTATATAATATAATGTTTAACAAATATTAATAATAACGTCATTCCTTTGTGGATGCTGTGACTACTTATTTTATACAATTAGTTCACTGATGATGACGTCATACATCAATTGTGGTTGTGGCTACTTTATTAAATGGAATCTGGATATATAGCTCAAATTCATATTGATGCTCATATGTTTTATGCCACACCAGTTTATTTAGATTGTTGTAAGCTTCGATATATACTGGTTGTGCGTTACAAATGCGTCAATAGGAAAATACAATAGAATACGTAACACAATCAAAGAATAGTGGTGATACTATGTGGTACATTGGTAGACATATGTCTCAGATGAGTACATCATTATTTATTTCATACTATTGTTTGTATTACGTGTTTATTTTCAATAATGTTGTGCAGCGTAATTCAATTACTGAGAGCTTACCCTCCTATGTGGAATCAATGATTGGATAATACATGGATTGTCTTCATTTGTTAAACGAGAAGATCTATGGAAATACTGGGTTTGAATAACTTTTTAGTTACTTACTAAATATCGTTAATCTCAATAAAAGGAGTAATTCTACTGAAGATGTGTATCCAATCAATTGATTAGCTATGGTTAGATTAGATTCAGTGCTAAATTGTTATTTGTTTCTTGGTAGTTGGATTATGAATCTATCTTTTTCTACTACTATAAATAAATTATTATAATTTTCTACTCGCAACTTATATATACATATAAATTCACATATTATAGCACACTCGATTGTCAATATCATGTTCGAGATGAGTCATGCTCTCTACAATATATTTATTTTCCTTTTGCTGGTTTACCTTCAGGGCAGAATTTGACATTTGTATCATAGATATATCCAAGGATAAAGCGACAGTTTATGATTTACTAAAAACTTAAAAAGAACCATGTCATGAAGTACATTAAACCTACCTTAAAGTATACTGGAAGTTGATTGGAAGTACTTAAAAGAGTATAATGATGTTAATGACTTAGTAAACTTTATGCTATCATTTATGAAATATTTGTCAAATATATCCCCTGTAAAGAAACTTCTTTCCAAAGTACCCTTGCTGGGTACTAAAGACATTATTAGGAAACTCAAGGTTAAAACAACTTATCATGAAAAGTCTACATACAATATTGAAAATTCAAAACCCTACTATCAGGAATTTGTTCGATTGCGTAGGGAAGACAAGAAACACATACAAATTAGCCAATAAGAACTTTATATCAAATTCTGAAAATTATATAATTTATGATCCAGGTCAACTGTGGAAATTCATTAAAAACAAAACAAAACATCTTCCCCAAAATATATTAAAATTTGAAGTTCGGATTAGTGTAACAATGAAGAAATAGCTAATACATTTACATAGTATTTCAAATCAGTATTTGTATCCTCTTCTCAACCGTTCAGTAATTTTGATAGTAATTCTAGGAGTTACGAAGAAATTGAAATACTGTCTGTTGACCAAATACATTTGAATGAAATGTATTTCGTCATTTCATTCAAATAAATCTTTTAGAGGCTATCAAGAATCTAAAATCCAAAACGACAGTTAGGTCTGATGATATACTCTCGTATATAATAAAAGGATGTATTGATAAATTTAAATATTCCATATTAGTTGAGTTCAACTTGGCACTAAAAGCATGTACTTTCCCTAACAAATGGAAATATTCTTTAGTTTGTCCTATACCTAAAAGAAACAACTGACTGAAATTATCAACCACAGACCTATAGCAATCTTACCAGTCTTTGCAAAAGTCTCTGAAGAGATTGCATATCAAGGAATTATTAATCATGCGAAGCCAGTTATCTCAACTAAACAACATTCTTTGTTTCACAAAAATCCACGGTCACGAACCTTGCAATCGTTACAGATTTCGTTGCAAACTCATTGGACGAAGGAAAGCAAGTCGATGTGATTTATATTGACTTTGAAAAGGCGTTTGACAGAGGTAATCACAATATATTACTAGGTAAATTAAATCATACTGGGGTGACGTTTGCCCCCTGATGGATGCCCTTGGATATACCTCAAAGGAATTTATATTAGCATATACTTTTGGTATTCTAGGCTCTGTGGAAGTAAAACAAATATTTTCTTAAAAACTAATCTCATTAGATTTACTGCTTTGTTTTCCAGTTGCAATTTGGCTCTGTACGCCGTGGTTGGTTTTTTTTTCATAAAAAATATATACATTTAATTCAAATACCATATTTTATAATTTAAAATATTCACTATTACTACAGGGTTGCCAAAACAAAACTGGCTCGAAAAATGTTTATAATACTGACACTAAGTTTACCCTTGTTAATGAACAGGAGATGAGAACTGTATTTTACAGAAGATGTTGAAATGGCCAGCGTTGACGTTGATGCAGCGCTGTGCTCGATTTATCAAACTGTGAGACACGCGTAGCAGCTCTGCCTGAAGGATCGCAACAATAGCGTTTTCAGTGTTCTGCTGTAGCTCTTCTGGTGTGAGGAGATTATTTGAGTACACCTTACCCATAGGTAAAAAATCACAGGGAGAGAGATCAGGAGATCGTGGTGGCCATAAGATTTTACTGTATCTGCTGACTGTTCTCTCCTCACCAACCACCTCATGACCTCTTGACAAGGTTGCAAGTGTGGTGCGTGCTTTTGCTCAGTCTTTCTGAAAATGTCCATAATAGTCGTTCATCTTCTGTGAGTTGATCCCCAAATGAATTAAATTGATTCCGGACATACCTGTGAGTATTAACAGTTTGGTGAAAGAATCGTGTTATGATTCGGAAACCGGACATAGCGCAAAAATCTTAAGATTATGCAATGGCCGTTGAACGTACTGATGAGGATTTGTTGATGCATAATGGCGCACATACCCGGACTGGCTGAACCAGGCCTCATCTGAAGGAATGGAAAAAAGAGCATACAAAAGTCCTGATTCCTCTTCATTCAGAAACCACCGGTAGAATTGAACACGCGCAGGTTTCTCTGAAAGCTTTAACTCATGCACAACATAAAATTTGTAAGAATGAAGTTGCAGGTCCTTTTTTCAAAATATTCTGACACAACGATCTCTTAATTCCCACTTGCACTGATAACTGGCGTTGAGGTTTTGTCGGACATGTTTTTGCAGGTTATCATTCACTTGAGCCATGTTCTCTGGTGTCCGAACTCGTTTCGGATAGTTACGGTTTTTATTGGCTACAGAGTCCGTTTCGCGCCATTTTTTGAGTAAGTTTTGCATTACAGATTTTGCTGGAGGTTTCACCAACACACGTCCACTCTTGTGCAAACAGTTCAGCACATGTTCTCCACGAATTGTGCTTGGCATAACACTCAATAATGAACACGCGCTGTTTTATCGTTAGCACCACTTTGTGTTGCACTTAACTGATCACTAAGTACGTCTGCGTCTCTGACTAAAACAACTAGTTGCTGTCGCATGCTTCTCTCCCTCATGCTCACGTGTCTGTGTATGTATGCTCCTCTCACACCCAATTGTGTCTGTCCCAATTTCAAATGATCTTTCTGCTATTTAGATAACGTTTTCACGGGATTCCGAAAACACTTTTCCGGACCAGACTTATTTTGGCCACCCTGTACTTCTACCATATTTTAGAACATCAATTTGTAGCAAATCTGAGGCATACTTAAAGAATTAGTAATACGCGTTTTCTGGAAGAGTACAGAGGTTTAATATGAAACTCTTTCTTTCCTTAATCTTTCATTGAGATCACCATGCATATTTGTTGTTCCAGGGTGTGATGTTCGTGACTACGGTGACCTAGAGGTTGAACATCCAGGAGATTCCTCCACTGAAACTGTACAGGATAAGAATGAGATGCAGTACATATCGGCTTATTCTGAGAAGGTAAAATATGTTGCATGTTGAACCGTAAACGTAATAAATACCCAGCTAAAAAAATGTTTGCATTTAAAAAAGAAGAGGAAATCTATTGCATACAAGGAAAATACTGTTATGTGAATGACTACAGTACGTCTTGTTAGATCAGTTAGGGCAATAGATTGTATTATAAGGTCAATTTGATTTGTACTGTACCTTCAATTTCCATCCTTTCTGAGATCAGTGCACGTTCGGTGGTGCCATGTAAGTTTGTTAATTAGAATTGACACTTTACTGTAGGGGATGTAATTTATTTTGGTTGCTGAATCATTCCTATAAATTAAAAGTAAAAGAATAATTTACTATCTGATATTATTAGATCTGATTTCAAAATTAACCAATGAAAATCGTGAAAATATTAAGGGGTTTCGGTTACTGGGGATACTACTCTCAGCCTAATCTGATCCGAAGACGTTTGATCCGACTCACGACTTACCAAACCGAACTTAAGCCTTGTTTCGAGATGGTCTAACCCTACACAATTGAAAAACTTTTTGCCCCGGGCCGATGAGGATGGAATGAAGCAGTCAGTTGCACACTAAACGAGTTGCTCGTACTTAATGTTCTGTTATATTCATTGGTAATAATTTTAACGTAACTTGTCATTGCTGCTGTGAACTAGTAGCCTAACTGACATTTCTAAATTAATCTCGGCTTTTTCATTTCTTTTCCTGTCTGCAACGACAGTCGTCTTCCCAGGTAAAAAATATCATTAAAGAAGGAAGAAAATTACTTTGTATTGGTGGGGATCATGCAGGAAGCATTGGAACCATTGACGGACATATGCAAGCCGTGGATGGAAATATTTCAGTATTGTGGGTAGACGCTCATGCAGACATCAACACTTTATTCACATCGCCAACTGGACATGTCCACGGAATGGTCTTAGCTCTTTTGCTTAAGGAACTGAGTGACTACTGGCCTCATCTTCCAGGATGGGAATGGCAGGAGCCAAGGTAATATATGATGACTTTCCCTTTTAGAATTAGCCAATTCTTTATCTTAATGTAGCCGCACACCAGAGAAGCAAGTTGTAGCGCAACGAAATGGGGCGGACCAGTGTCATACTAACTGGTATAAGTGCCATATATCGTGTATGCTCCATAAGCGTACGTGCGAGCGAGCAAGTGCTCCTAATACTATGTATTCATGTTTATTTAAAATGATCTCAAGAAAATGTTAAACTCACTGCCTAAGCAGTTTGCTTAGGAATGGCATCGAAACATATTTTTCATTAAAAAGCACCTGTGGTATGTATAGATTTAGAGTGTTATCTGTATTTTCGGAAAGGGATCCCTAGCCCCATTACTTGGTTCGTGTCTTCTTGTTTTTGACTATTAGGTGGCTAGGCTGAAATAAGTGTACAATCTCAAGTAATACGACACAGCAGACAAAACAGCGCACAGAGCGGCACCTGCTGCCATCTGGTAGCTACATGCTTGGAATTGTTCACTTGTTATGTATGAGTAGCCTGGGAAATGTAGTCAAGTGTGCCTGCTATGTGAACGCGGTTAAAACAACGCGCAGTGATTGAATTTTTAACAGCAGAAGAGTGAATCCTAGTGAAATTCCTCGTCGTTTATAGGGCGGCACTGGATCGAAATTCGGTAAGTGCGGAGCATTTCGTGCATCGGAAACTGGCAATTGAGGATAAACCTCGAATTGAGCAACAACGAACCGCCACCCAGCTATGTATATTGAAGAACAAATAGGCCATATGATCGACTAGTTTGGGTACCGTAAAATCTGAGTGCGTTGGGTGATGAGCAAACTTAGAAATTAGAACAAACGGCAGTGAAATGAACGTTGCGAACAACTTCTGCGACTTTCACTTATTTTCGAAATTTAAAGAAGGAACTTAAGGGCATTTAGTTAACTACCCTAGCAGCACAGAATATCAGCCCACTATCGATCATAGCTGGCCCAGTATTGGGCCGATGTTGGTCCTTCATCCTGTGTTGCTAAGGGTACGGATGATGAAGTGAAGGAAGCAGTAAGTTCCTGGATCAAGTAAAGGCCAGCGGAATTCTTAATTAATAAGATGCAAAAACTAATTCACTGTTAGAAGAAATCTAAAGGTATAAATGTCGAATACGTTGAGAAGTAAAGTTGCTCTTGTAGCCAGAGCAATGCATTGTGTTGGTGCGAATGAAATGACCGCTTTGATGCCTGGTGAAAAACACCCCTCAGCAACTCAACACAGGGATCGACTGAGGTTCACGCGTCTAACGTCACAAACTCTGTATAGTCCAACAAACGGACTGGTGTACTCAGACAGTCAGGAGGCTGTATGTTGTTGAAAAGGGTCGTATGAAAGTGCACCATGGAGAACACACAATTGCGAGTGATTTTTAATGAATTCAAACTGGGGCATTCTGCACAGCAAGTCGCAAAAAAGACAATAACATTAGAGTGAATTTGGGACAGAAATGGCGAATGAACGCATTTGCCGTTGGTTTATCAAATTTCGTTCCGGTAACATCACACTGCTTAATGAACCCCGTGGGCACCGACCGACATCATGTTCGGGTGAGCTGCTCAGGAACACCGTCGCTCGAAAAAGTGTTCGTGCCATTGCAAACTAGTTAGGCGTACACCATACCAGTGTTAGTCGGCGGCTTCATGCGATAGGTAAGGTGAAAAAAGTTGGACTAATGGGCACTAGCCAACAAGAATCGCTGTCTAGAGGTGTGCTGTTCTCTTAGTATAAGAAACAAGCGGGAATGATGCTTGCATTGGATTGTCACTTCAGATGAAAAATGGATCTGCAATGGCAATCGTAAACGGTCAGGACAATGGTTGAATCATGATCAACGTCCAGGACGATGTTCTAAAGCACCTTTCCAGTCACGGAAAGTGTAGTTGCTGGTATGGTGGAACTGTACCGTCATGCCTTTCTCGGGCAAAGTGAAATAATAAATGCAATCGTTACAGTGCTGAACTCCATGAAATGCACTGCAAGCATCCAACAATAATCAATAGACGTGATGTCCTCATGTTGCACGATAATGTCCTTCGACACATCGCACAATGAACAGTGCAAGCTCTCCATGAGTCTTCCACATCCACCATATTCCCTCGATGTCTCTCCCACTCACTACCACCTCTTCCGGTATCTCGATCACTTCTGATGATCGGGTGGTGTAACATGCAATTGAGGATTTCTTCGCATTGAAGACTCCAGACTTCTTTCGCCACGGAATCTAATCGTTGGCTAAGCGATGGCAACAGTGTTTGACTGCAGATGGCGACTACTTGGATTAACCAGATAGTTTTCATTCTTTTAGCCTTTGGACATGACGTACCTGGGGCGGACATTTCATTCGCAACAAAGCCAATACTTACATTGTGCATTTCGAATTTATCTTTTCGTTTGCAAGTTATGAGCGAGTGTGCACTTCATTTCAGCCGACGCTCCCATGTACTTTATATGTTTATAGCCTTTTGTTTCCTTTCATTTCACCGTATTATTATTATTTTCTAGCAGAAACTTATCCCCTTAATCTGTGATGCTGCGCAGGTTACTGTGTGCTTCGGTCTGCTCCACTATGCTCAGTCGGAGGGCGGCATAACGGTATTTAAATACAGTATGTGGATTTAACTAGCACGATTATTAGACTAAAACTCTGACTCCGACTTACTCTTTTGGTGTGCAGTTTTATTTATCCTTAAAGATAAACATTGCAATTCTTGAAAATAGAATGTAAGTTGTTTACGGGTAGGAGACTCCTCAGACATGTTCAATATCAATACTAAAGCCAATACGATTGATCATTTATACAGTTAAATAGGAAAAAAATGAAACTAAGCTTATAGTTAATAAAAATGTTTTTCTCTCTGATCTTGTACGTCGACAATTTTCCTATTGTCATGCAAAAAGTTAAGGTAGATGACACTACGGTTTGGTAACATCCTGTTTCTTTGTCAAAAACAGAGGAACTCTTTTTGTATCTGTCTGGATCATGCTATGAAGAAATAACACTCTATTTCTTGTAGTTCTGTTGCAATCTGTTAGTGACTGGATACGAGCACAAGCTTTCTTTATCGTAGCGGGTATGTTCGATGACGTATTGTTTAATATAGTACAAGGATAGATAGGAAACTAAAAGATTGAAATTAAAGTAAATCACAATGTTACTGGAAGATACACAGACGAGTATAGATATAAATATATAAAATATAACTCGGGCAAGTTTCCTTCCAGCAAATCCCTGGATATAATTTGTTAGCGAATATACTCGTATACAAGGAAGTATCATAATATTCAGCGCTATTACCAAAGGATGGGTAAAAATGTAAATGTTCTGTGTGCTTTAAGAAACGGGCAGGATATGCTAGAAGAAAAATATGAAAAGAAAATATATAAAAACCGTCTTGTTGCTTGTTTATAATCTCCGGAGAGACTGAATTGAATTAATAGAATATGCAATTCACGAACTTTCAACTTGCAACTTGAAGAAGGATTTGATTTAGAAACGAAATCATGCATATAATGTTACAGCAGATACGATACTGTTTAGTATTGAATTCTAAATACAATACTAAAAAGAATATAAACTAATTTTCCTATGGTAAAACGACATTTTGACAAATCATTGTATCGTCTAGACACTTTAATGTAACTCTATACGGCTGTTAAGTTCAAACTAATCTAATTAAATTGTTCTATTATGCAGGTTATCCACACGGGATGTTGCGTATATTGGGCTTCGCATGGTTGATGAATACGAAAGGTACGTATATATTTTATGCTGATTGTTTAACATCTACATGTACACACTAATAGTTACAATTTTCATTTTAAGAATCTTTTTTTCTAACGGGACATTGCAAAAATTGTACATATTTTTTTAAAGAGCAAAATAAATTTCACAGTTTATTTTCTATTAAATATATTGCCCGGAAAGTTATAAAATATTGGTTTATTTTAACTAAGATATTTCTCTCATTAATTTATTTCAAAATAAGAGAAAACAATATTCGTCATAATTTCCGAAGTAGTCTTTGAGAAGTTCCTTAAAATAAAAGAATTCGTTCAAACTTCATTTCCTTATCATTGATAGGAACGATGTAGTTCATTTCAAGGTCTAGAATTAAAATTTCGAGGATAATGTTAAAGTTCCTTAGAAAGGGAATTTATCCACGTGTTAGTTTAAAAAGTATGGTCATGAGTTAAGGCTACTAAGGGTGATGAATCACAGTATCATTTAGTATTGAAAGATTTCCACATTTTCATTGCAAACAAGAAAATTTTACAATTCTCTCTCCCAAGTCTTCTGTTTTTTGTGCAACACACTCTTAAAATCAAAACTCGCTTTTCTCTTCTGATTGACTTGTCATCAGACTCTGAAAATCACACATTGTGCCTCATGAACAGCTTCCTCCTGAGGCCACAACTTGGCGGTTGATTTCTTTTCTTCGTCTTTTATTCAACGAAGTTGAAATTTATGAACCCAGCTTACAGAAAAAGGAATGATTTTGGTTATATCCGTTCCTCATCAAAGGTTGCGTTTACTTGTTCCTCTTTAAAATAAACTTGAATCCGTTTACCTTCCATGGGTTTCAAAAGGAACTGGTTCCAACGAAAAGTTCCTCAGAAAAACGAATTCGTTCCTGGGAAAGCGTTCCTACGAACTCGTTCCTCCGAAAGTGTATCCCGAAGTTAAATGGCAAACTTTAATGATAAATGATACTTTTATGTGAAACTGTAGAAAATAATTAACTTATTTTACGCTTTTTTGTTCTCGTCATTCCTAAACTTCTTGTACACATTTAGCTTAGACTATGGAAAACTTCAGCTTACTAATTTTTGCATTCAGTATAAACATTACTGGCGTTCTTCGTTGATAAGATAGTTGATCACTAGGTTATTCCAAAGTTCACAATATAGTTCTATCCGCGCTATTGTAAATTGTTTTTATTATTAGGTAGATTTCGATCGGTACCATGTCATATATATTTTACACGCTAGAGGCCATAATTTTACACGCTAGAGGCCATAAGATATTTGAACCAAATCTTATTATGTTGTTTCTAGGCTTAATAGCTCGGCTAAGTTCGTTAATGAGCAAAATCGACCCAAGGGGGTTGAAATTTTGAAAATATATAGTTATTTAATTACACACTAGCAGTCATCATTTTGAAGATATTTGAACCAAATTTTATTATGTTGGCTAAATTGCTCGGCTAAGTTCGTTAATGAGCAAAATCGGCCCAAGAGGGTGGTTGGAGGAGGGGGTTGAAATTTTGAAAAAAAATATATATCAGCCCCTATGGAGTTTATAGGGAAACTTTGTCTACATAAATTATAGTACTCCCTGTGAAGTTTACGGTGACACCAACGATTCAGGGATTGTGGGGGTGGAAATTCGAAATTTTTAAAACTATGTCTTGTGGGATAACCTTGAAAAGCTCTTGATGATTAATCTATAATTTATAGTTTCTCGATAGCGCTCATATTTCGTTAGGGGTATATAAGATGGAGTGTTTCAATGGGCCTGTTAATTTCAATTGGAATATCACTGTATTCAGTTCTAATAATAAAAAGTTTTCACGGTAATTAGTTAACCTATTAGGGTAATTACTAACCGTATTTATAATTTTATAATGAAAATAAAATGATAAAAGTATATTAATTTTACTTAAAGTGTTTTTATTCTGCAATTACCCCAATAAATTCAATCAAGAACACCTCGAAATCTACCTCAGCCTGTAGGCCTGCCGGAAGGAATTTTTTCTTTTCCAGGCTATGAAAACTGCTTTTTCCTACACTTCTATAATTTATGAGGAAAGAAAATGTACATGTGTTGAAATAGGGATCGAGGGTGAAGAAGTTTGCAAGAAGTCCTAAATTAAGTTAACTCGATCATTTCAGGTTATGAAATAGAATATATCTTTAAAATGTACAAGAAGTGTATACTCAATTTTATAAAATCGCAATTTTGTCATATCATTACCTCATTTGTGATGCCACACATGTTGGGTGACTCCCACAAACAGCGATGGGTAGCAGGAATTTTCCCAAGTGTAGAGAAAACACAAATTGGGAAAACAGTGAGAGTAACAAAGTGAACATAACTAGGTTTTGCTATACGTTTCGAGCAGGACTCTTGGTCACAGAATTAGAAACGAAATCATTGTTCACAAGAATAGACACAGATGCGTTGTTTTTATCTCTGTGTCTCTTCTTGTGTAAAGAGCTTTCGTTTCGAAGTTTTCTTTCTTGTAGAAATATACCCGTATATCGCCGGTCGGCGGACGCAAGGGACTTACACACTATGCGGTAGAGCGGTTTTTTGTTACAAACTGCTAAAAGGGGATACGTTCTATAATGTTCACAGGCTGACATATGGGAGTGCACTATGTAAATAGTTAATTTTGAGTTTTTAACTGTCCAAGGACATCATCAAATTCATTTTCCCAATTTCTAATTTTTGTAACTTAACCCCTCTTATATAACCTGACTATTGTCTACTACTGTTATTGTTTGTTTTCATTACAGGCTTATGATAGAGAAACTTGGATTACAGGCATTTTGTATGGAACAAATACAAGAATATGGAATTAACGAAATTACTAGGAGAGCATTGGCTGTTATTAATCCAAACAACACGAGATCTCTTCACGTTTCTTTTGATATTGATGCTTTGGATGTATCTGAAGCGCCAAGCACAGGGACTCCAGGTATGAAAGCCAATAAAATAGACGATCTAAGTTGGTATTCTCGGACAACTGTAATATAGGGTAATCTATAGCAACATTTATACTAACAGATTGCCTCACATATAACGTCACTGAAGTATTTAAAAATGATAGGCTAAAATTAAAAAGAAACTGAATTCGGACGTCACATTACTACAC
>JAGDQP010055416.1:754-13145 GCA_022664845.1 Lepisma saccharinum
GAGGAATGAAGAAGAACTCACAGCAAAAATGTTTGAATGCAGAGATGAAGAGATAAAAGGACTTGCTAAATTATTCTCAGTGTAACTCGGGAGGAGAAAAATACTTTCAATTTGGAACAATACTATTAATATAAACACTATTACACAAGAAAGGGAACCACAAATATGTCGCAATTCTGTACAAAATGATTACCAAAATTATTCTCAATCGTACTGAGTGAAACTTAAACGTTAATCGGAGAAAGGAACAAGCCAGATGTCGTTGAAGGTTTAGCAAAAAGAACCGCTTGCAACTTTTGACCGAAGTTATGGACAGAAGGATGAATATAAACTATTATTGTGCCTAGAGTACATAGATTTTGAAAAAAGACTTCTATTAGGTCTCTTTTGTATCAGCTCTTAAATCTCTTGAACACAAAGATATCAAAAGTAAATACATTAAATTGTTTCAGAACATAAACTCGGCTGCTGTTATTAGATGACATCAAGAGAGTGAAACAATCGACTTAATCCGCAAAACTATTGCTCCGGGCGCAACATTTATGGTAATTTTTGTTATTTTATTTATTAAATGTGGTGACATAATGACATCAGAAGTTGTACCCGTAGACGTCGTAAGTACATACTTGAAATAGTTAAGAAATAAAAACTAAAACATTTTATTAAAACGGGAAAGGATGTTTTTAAGATTAGGTGCATATATTATTACTATGAACTGTGTAATACTACCTCATATTTGGATGCTTGGATATATTCAGCTATTTTAATAATAATAATAAATTTTGGAAAGATATACATTTTTTGCCTATTAATTACAGTTACCTCAGTTACTAGCAGTTAGTCTAATTTGTACTATATTAAATCAGTAATCAGTGACTAGAGCCCTTACCAGCACTCCAGGACGAAATAAAAGTTTCTAGAAGCGTCTTTAGGACAGCATAACAGGTTTTTAGCATACCTAAAAAGAAAGAGAATACAAATTATCAGAAGTGTAATTTAGTGTTGTAAAACGATGTATAATACATGGTAAAGAAGAAATCCACCCCGTCCATTTATCACTACAACTTCCGTTGCGATTTTGTACCATTTTCAATGGTCTAGGCACTTCAAGCCTTTTCCAGTTGTTAAGTCTGTTACTTAGAAAAATTTATAATAGAAAACGAAATTATCGGATTTTTCGTAGTTACATCGTTTACCATTTTCCATCTTCAATTATTGTGGAATAGATACCATTATATTTTCTGTAAGTCTGAATGGAAAGTAGATATTCACACATGGATACATGAAACGTTATTTCAATAAAACAAATTGGAATTCCATAAGTGCAGGCTGTTCTTTAAGTGTCAGGTGGTCGAGTAGCTTTGGTCTGACCGACGCTCTGAATAAACATTTAAATAATAATAATATAATTTATTGAACAATATGTAATGAACAGCTATATAGCCTTATACAGAATAGGTCAAGTATCATATAAAAAGAGCATCTACATTTTAAAAAAATGCACTAAGAACATTGATTATAAGAAGGACACACCATCGAAATTGTAGCTAAATTCAGGACATAAATATAATTATAAATCGGTACATTAAATTTGATACAAAAGATTTAGATAATGGCTATAAACTTGATAGCTTACAATTAAAATAATGTCTTATGATTCTCCTTAATAGAAGATCATTACTTTGCATGGTACTGTACTTATCTTTTCCTTATTTCTAGTATTATGCAAGAGAACTCTCCAAATAATTTTCTCTATGATATAGAATAATAATAATATTATTAAACTGTTCGTAATTCAATATAACTTTCATAAATTATGTTCAATTTCATTTTAGATAAAAGGAAACAGAGAAACAGCGAAATATCTCTCCACTAAAGCGTACCGTTGATGTTTTCACAACCAAAATAAAGAAAAAATCATGTACGTTAGAAATAATATCGATACAAATGTTACTTTTAATATAACTCAATTTTGAACAGAATATGAACAAATGATTGCTACGTCTATTGAAATTTTAAATAAGATTTAAGAGATTCACATACGAAGAGACAGTATTCATACGATAACTTTGTTGAAAGCAAAATTTAAACATTTTGAGAGAAAAATTATTCCAATGTATTTCAAAAAAAGTTCTGTATGTAGTGTTTTAAGCTCTTCTCTCGCTTGCACAAGAGGAAAAAAGGACTGTTAGCTTTGAAGTTCTAAATTAACGCAATTCTCATGGAAATGAAGGTAGGATTAGATGCTGGATACATTTAATCCGCTCAAACAAAACTTCGGTGTAAATTTCATTGTTGTATTGTAAATGTGTGTGAAATAATTGGATACTAGAAAAGAAGGCAACTTCAGTAGTTAAATGTATGATTGAAATTAAATCGGACAAAAAGAATACGTTTTCTATCATAGAAAGTAGATGAGTCGCATTTTTATTATAGATTCATGTGGTCTTCCCACGAATTCAATTTTGTTATAATAATATGAAATAAATGGGTGAGAGAAGCCAGAACTATATAACGTAATGATTATTCTTCAAAGATGTACCAAAGCTGTTGCAGTAAATAAAAGTGAAACTAGTACAGTGACATGTCCTGTGAAAATGCGCTTATAAAACAAGAACTAGTATGTTTATTAAATGGAAAGTTTTATTCTCAAGTATGAGATAGATTGCTGTTGCTCCTAAGAAAAGAATCAGCTCATTCTCACAAAAACGTCTTACAAGCAAACATACTGATAGGGCAGAAAAAAGTTCTAATTTTCTTTCTTTCATAATGGTTAGAATGTCCAAATATGTGCACATGCAAATTTTGGCAACTCGAGGTTGGGGAGTATCGATGAAACAATACTGGAAAGTGAAGAAAAAGTGTGGAAATATAATTTTCAAAGTGCTGAAAGAAATAGAAAGGCGCTACATGTTGGAGGGTATGTTCTTCATGATACATTAGTTACATTAGTATGGGCTAATGATGCAAAAGCCTGAAAACACACATTTTGTTTTGAAACAATGAAGGAATTGAAACCTAAATGCATACATATTGTTCCTGATTACATTGCCATATCGATATGCATTTGTATGCATTCGCATTGCGTTTCCCTCATTATTTTAAAACAAAACGGTGTTTTTAGGCTTTTGCATCATTAGCCCATACTAATGTTATTTACCATTATCTTTCACAATAGTATATCTACAGAAAATCTGACTTCAAAAACGTGTTTCTCGTAAAGTTCTGGACTAGAATGACAAAAACCAATCGAGATTCAATATGGCAGACTTTAAAATGGTGACCGTGAAGACATGCCCCCAACATGTAGCGCCTTCTACCCTGTACCCATTACTGTGCATTTGCATCAGTAACCTCTACTAATGTCACACACCATTACCTCCCAAAGTAATACATTTACGGCTAAACTGACTTCAGAAACGTGTTTCCCATAAAATTCTAGCCCAGAATGACGTATTGTACGACCCCCTTCTCATTTAACAAAACCGATCGACTTCAAGATAGTGGCCGTGAAGAACATACCCTCCAACATCTAGCGTTTTCCACCCAATATCCATTACTATGTATTTGCTTTCCATTTCTTTCAGCATTTTACAAATATAAGGGTATTTCCACACTTTGTGTTCACTCTTTAAGAAACGAGAATCTGATATCATCGATATCTCCCAAAGTAATTGCCCTCGAGTTGCCAAAAATTTGTACATGCACATATTTTGACATTCTAACCATGACGGAAGAGAAACATTTAGAACTTTTTTCTGTCCCATCAGTATGTTTGCTTATTAGTCTGTTTGCAATAGTATACCCCAGTAAGAATGAATATGCTTAATTCACTTCAACTGCTGCATTTTTCATAGATCTACTTCATTCCTCTTCATATCCATGAGCTTTACTATCAAATTCGGCTCACACATTCTCTGCCATTAAGGTCTGGGAACTACGACGATAGAACATTTACACTTTAGGCAACTGGGAACTTTGTATTCTTTGTGCTTTGGATCATTGTTTTGTTAGCACTTGTATCACAAATCCTACTTTTTCCGCACAAGGTTTCACATCGACTTTCAGTATGTTTAGATACACATTCTGATCCATAATTCCATCTATAAAATACAAAATTCTAAATCTATTTGCAAACGTGAACCTCCAGACTAATACTGATCCGTTAGAATGTTTCACAGTAGTACGCAATTTTCTCTCTCGAAGTTATCGGTACGGTTTCCGTCATGCACATAGCTTAACATTATACAGGAAGGTTAACATCACAGTCTTCCAATACTATTAAGCAAACGCAGTTTTGTTCCTATGATTAGGCTTATTCACAAGAGGTGTGAGCACAATTCCCAATTTCCGTACTGCAGATTTTGTCTAAATGATCTTCTACTTCGGACATGTTATTTGGCGAACTTTGGCACAAAGACTAAAACACGTATTAATGCGAAAGGACTTGAATTTATTTATGATCTTTGGACAATTTTGGCTTAGGGATAGAGGAGGGTAATGGAGAGGATATTGGAAGGGAGTTGACGAGGAGCTAGTTTCAAGGTATCATCCCCGCATTTGATATGACTGAGGAAAAATTCTGCAAAAATCTCAATGAGTGGGTGGCCGTTGTGATCCTTCCTAGTGCCTTCCGATTGCTAAGCCAACGCTTTACCAACTAATGTAAGCTACGGCCACTTGGTTCCCTTATTTAAGTTTCTTAATTTATACAATAAACCAATACATTTTCAAGAGGTGGGCATGATATTCGTTCCAAATACATACAGCATAGTAACTTTCTCTTTCAAGCTCATTATACTAACCTTCATTACGTTCTTTGTGAAAACCGGTATTGCCAGGTTTTTATGTACGGAATTAAAAACCAGCAGAACTGTCGCTATGAAAGTCACTTCTATTAGAGATTGTGTCTTAGAATTGTCAATTTCCAAACCACGAGAATCAGTATTACCAGTTACAACCCCCCACCACACACACACACACAGAGAGAGAGAGAGAGAGAGAGAGAGAGAGAGAGAGAATTTTCTTCGTGCTTTTAAACTCTCGAGAGATGTTACAGAAACATGCCAAGACAGAAATAATAACCATGTACCGGGTATTTCATATTCGCTATTATAATAAGACTATGACTATTAAATTAGAATAGTTTGTGAGCTTCGGCAGGAACGTACATACAAAATTAATCAAGGGTATGCTGTTTGCTAGTTCTACTGCTGCTCTTACTACCACGGCTTCTTTTCCTTCTCCTACTATAGCTACAACATCGTTACTGCTGCACTTTCACTACCTGTACTTCTACTATCCTCCACCTTCTCCTATACTACTGTTCATGCTGCCGATTAAATCATATAAAATCTTTAGAATAATGTCCTCTATCACCATGCCAAGTTTGGTCGGAAAAGACTAAACCATTCCCTCATTAGACGCGAGTACGTTAAAAATGAACTCGTTAACATTGAAACGGTAATCATCTTAAAAATTTCATATGGCTAAAATTTTCTAAGAAAATCTCCCTATCATTATGTTGAGTTTGGTTAGAGTGGAATTAGTCGTGTTACATGAAAATAACTTTCAATAATATAGTATAATTACCACGGAAACGGATCTTAAACGCAAAATACTAATGCAGTTATATAATTGATAAATATTGTTGTATCATTGATAAATATGGGTAGATAGCTACGGGTTGTAAGTAGCATTTAGATGTGTGATTTTCATTCCATTTCACATTTAACCGTAGAATTCACTCTTTTCACGTGCACAATTTTAGTCCACTAAAGGTGCTATTATACTGTGAAGCTTGCTGATCAACATGCTCACCCGAGCAAGTTCGACAGTGTAATAGCGCTTTACACTGACGAGCTTGATCGTCGAGGAAGCTGATCAGCAAGCTCGACAGTGTAATAGCAAAAATCCGTCAAGCTTGCTCAAGGAAAGGATCGTCGAGCAAGCTGATCAATAAATTCGATAATGTAATAGCGCAAAGTATATTCGAGCTTCCTCGACAGCAAGACTGTCGAGCTAACTGTTGAGCAAGCTGATCAGCAAGCTTGATAGTGTAATAGCTCCCTAACACCGAAAAATATATTAAAGCAATATTTTCCTTAAGTTTACAATAATATTCACACGTTTTAAACGTAACCATTCACCAGAATCCAGTTCTACAAGCAACACAATCTCATTTTATGCTTAGTAACTCCTGTTTTATGACTTTTGTATCTCATTTCCCCTTATTCTTTCTGATGGTTTCACTAGATATATTATATGAGGGTACTCTTTCTTTGTTGGCATAAGCAGCGGGCCATCACCACCCGTTTCCATTCTTTGTTTCGTAGAATACTCACTTTTGTTCTTTGTGGTGGAATTAATCCTTCTAGTTATTGTTCATGTTACCTGGAAGAACATGACTCAAAATTTTCATTCCGTCTACATTGTTCAGAGCAGGTCACTCACTCTTTCTAGTTAAGGGGAAAATCAGAAGATGGAGTATTATATCACTCCAAAGAAGGATGGATATATATATATACATACATATATATAATATCAAGGATTGATTAATTCGGTTGGGATATTATCCATTCCTGGTGATTTTATTTCTTTTTTTTAATTTCTTTACCGACATCTCGATCTCAATCTCGCTAGGTTCGGGAATCCACGGTTCTGCGGTGTGTATTTCAAATTCCTCTGTTTGTTCCCGTTGTGTACCAAAAGAAGTTTGTCGAAATAACTTTTCCACACATCGACAATTTTATTCGGTTCCGCCTGAGATAAATTGTTGAAATAATACCAATATACGAGATAAATAAAGATTTTTTCCTTGATGAGGAGAGGGTACGCGCTCCCGCGCCTCCCTGTATTCGCTACTGGTCAGGGTGGGGGGTTAAAGCTAGTCTAATTAGCTTATCTGCTATTACATTTCATTCATTATAAAATGAAGAAGTGAAAATCAACTAATCAAAGTAGAAATTAGGTATGTCTGGCGAGAAATATCTCATTTGGGCGTATAATTATATTTGTTTTCCTAAGATGAACTGTTTCCGAGATAATCGTGAACAGAACCGGCAGAAGATACTCCTCGATCGGCCATTTTTCAAGCTGACGGACTTAGCACAAGGCGGATCTGTTCATACTTTAAATGTGTTTTTTAAGAAAGACATTTACAACAGTCCTCTGCCAAAAGTTCCGTGAATAGTTTTGTCCCCAATTGATGCTAATTCGCGTGTACTTTATTGCTTTTACTTTCTTTTGGTGTTCTACAGACATGCAACATAGTAGAGTCATTTGTTCAAAGTCGGCCTACTCAGCAAAGACAGCCAGCCACCTCAGTACTCATCGTACCGTTACTCATAACTGAGAGTGTTGATATAACAGCTTTGGACGTTTTAGGTGTCCTTACTGTAAGCGGGCTGCAAGAGAAAAAGTCGCTGCATTACGTGAGAAGGACACTTCGTTCACAAATGCTAAGGTATGTGTAAAATTTATGATGAATTTTTGGTCTGATCTAAAATCAGAATTTGTTAATAGCTTGTAGCAATCAGAGTACTTTGGTATTGTTGGAAAAAGGAAGCATTTAGTGGAACCAGTACTAATTTTGGTATTCAATACCACTGCAATTTCTGGCACAGGTATCAGGAGCAGTGACGAATTCGAAAGAGGGTGCATGTTAGGGTAACTTGGCGCTGCCTGTGAAGCATGTGATCGGGGTAAGATGGATGATGTTTCTCTCATATAAAATCATTATAAATTAAATATTTAAGTTATTGTAGGTATACATAGATTGATTAATTACTACGAATTTAATAACAATGCTTTGGTAAGAAACAAGAAATTATTAGAAGTTAGTACTTTTAATTCGAAAATACCCAAAAAGGTGCCTCGTAGGAATGAACAGCTATCTTAAACACATTTCTGAATAATTACGAAAAAATAATATAGAATCTACAACAATGCACAAGAATATTTACTCCTTACTAAATCCGTTCCCTCAAAAGTTTTAAATGTATTATTAGTCTTCATTTCCAAAAGGTTAAGTCCCAAAATCGAAATTCTTCGTAACATTACTGATACAGGGATGCTCATATTTATAATCTTTGTTTTATTTATTTTTTCGGGCTTAACGTTGTCAATTGGCATCTACCGCTTACGAAGAGGAAAGGGCCGGGTATGGATCTAAGGAAGGAAGCGTTCACTGTCTTATTGGCAGGCACCAACCCGACATATGTCTGGTAAGACTAAGGGAAAATCATAGGAAAATCCGAATCATTATGACCGATAATTGGATTTAATGTCTGTGCCTTCAGTATTAAATAATGTTAAAAGTAGTGATGCAAGGAAAGAGAAGAAGTTCAGGTAACAATCGAAGATTGGAATTTGGAAAGACGCCGCGCGCAAACAGATTCTTAAAAAGAGTCACAGATTTATGTGGCAAGTGTGATAGTTATTACTGTAAATCAATAGACGGAAAAGATTAATTTCATAGCAAGAATTATCAATTGTGGCTTCATGAGGACTGCTTTGGGGATATAATGTCGAGTAGTGAATGTAGTGTTTGCGTTGGAAACCAAGAGGTTTCACCAATTGCAAACATTAGGATTCATCTGTGTTTTGAACATTGGCCATTGTTTATTATGTCATCTCATTAAATCATTTCTGTAAAAATGTTTTGGACTTTTTTAAAAATAAATTGTTTGTCTCAACATTAGTTACATATTATAATTGTTTTAACCCTTTGAAACACAAGTATAT
Source organism: Lepisma saccharinum (assembly GCA_022664845.1). Classification (NCBI taxonomy): domain Eukaryota; kingdom Metazoa; phylum Arthropoda; class Insecta; order Zygentoma; family Lepismatidae; genus Lepisma; species Lepisma saccharinum. The sequence goes on from JAGDQP010055416.1 coordinate 9,500, forward strand.
CGAAGTAATTTCAAAGTATTATTTCTGTTTAATGATTAGTTACTTGTTTGTTAATTAAAAATTCCTCTATGGGGCCATCTTTGTATATGATTTTTGTTTTTCAAGTGCCGGCCTACCTCGTAGATATCAGAATTTTGTTTCTTTATGTCATTAATATACGTTATAACTAAAATGTTACTGTCAAGCGGTGAAGGTAAGATACCAACGTAATAAATACGTAGTACCTTTGATACCTAGCTATATCTGTTTATTTACTTGCCATTTCAAATTTTTCCTTAAGGGAAGCCATCTTTGAACAAATGACTATAAACTGCTGTCCCAACAGAACATATAAGGCGATGGCTTGTTAAGCATATTTCTTAAAATTGTTTGTCGTGCAGTCAGTGCATTGATTTCCATCACATCTTCCTGTATTTTGTAGACGACAGCACAGGAATTCTTAATTCAAGTAGTTCACTATTTGTCATCATAATCTTTTATTAAGTTGTATCTAACCTCGGATCGCTTGACGTATTATGAGAGAATAAACTATTGGAATAAGGAGGGTACTCAGCTTAGTATAAGCAATAAGTTAATATTTTATTTAACGATATGATTTAAAAGACAATCCGTAAGAAGACTATTATCAAATCTCCTGTAACCAGGAAAATGAGCAAAATCGCTTTTGCAATACAAATCTCAAAATAAATAAAACTTAGAAAATAATAACTGAATTTTATAAAATCATTATATGTAATTATACAGAAATTTTCAGTGCAAATGCGAAAATAAAATAAAAATGAACATTTGAAAACTGCCCGAAGATCCAGATCTACTGAGAATCTCTCTCTCGTTCCCTCTTACACACGCATACACACACACACACACACACTTGAAATACCGTTTTATAGGTCGGACTTCTAACTTGCATGTATGTAATAGCCTGCGGAGAAGAGGAATATTGAACCAAACTCTGAAAATGAGAGACCCTTACAAAAAGGAAAACGATCCCTTCAGACTGAGTTCACCTCGTTACACCCACACACGAAGCAGAGAATCCGAGGTTCAACGTTTAAAAGAGAGAATCACTCATTCCAGGTTGATGTTCTCATACGAGGAAGTGCAGGATATGAAATATTCTTAAAATTTTTCACGCGTGAAGTTTTGTCAGACATATAAAATCTATTTGAGTGATTAGCAGAGTAGGTAGGAAACGACATTCTCTTCGTTAATTTCGTGACAGAATAAGAGTGCTAGTGACGATTATTATTTTATCTAACTTTGTAATGTTCTGAAGTTATATTCATATCAATACAATTTCATTCTTCAACATACATGTTATAAATGTTTATCTTATAAATGAAAATTGTAAATTTAAATATGTCAATTAAATCCAGGAACTGGCCAAAATCGCAGCTATTTTCTGGTTACCTTCAGTTATACTAGACAACGTATTGGGATGGTACTTTCGTTGACAGACACACTTCCCGAAATGATATGGCTATAAAATTATAATTTTAGTTGAAGACAACAAAATTAAACCCTGAAACAGAGTACGAATATATTATTTTCCGAAGACTTTGATTGATTGTTACTTATGCCCTAGGCGAGCTAATTTTATACTTAATTTTTACTTTTACTAACAATTTTATAAAATATGTAGGGACAACTGCTTTTCTAAACAAGATTCTTTGAATATTGAATAATTTTAAGAGATGTCTTTAATGTAGTTTAATTTGAATGATATGTTGTGCTTAATCTGCTGAGAAAGCTGAAAAAGGACTTCAGTAAGTTAGATTCTGTTCCAAGATTTTCTGGTAATTTATTTGTTAATAGACGCATTCTAACAGTTAATAGACGCATTCATCATTAATATTTTAGTTTAAAAGTGCGCTACGAGTTCAATATGTTCGACTTTGTTCGACACAGTGGAAATTTTTACATAAAATTTTATTTCAACGTAACTCGTAAGTTACAGCAAGTTTTGAAAGTGGCTATCACCATTTCGCTTTACAAGCATTTACATTTGAGTTGGTAGATCACAGTCCTTCAAAACTTGAAGCGTATGCGCGAGCAAACATCTACGTTACATTTTACGTATATTGAGAAAACGGAAAGGAAATTGAAACTTGTCCACAGAGCTGGGTGGCGCTGTATGATGTAACATCGGCTTTTGTTCCATCAATCCAACACACAGTTTAAGCATGTGCTCACTCATGGGAAGAGCATGTAGCAAAGACTTTTGTTCCATGTTTTTTTTTTGTAGTGCATTTCCCTCCAAAATTGTCTGAAAACCGAGGTTACTTGTTGCAAAATGCTGAAACCAAACACATATAAGGACGCATCAGAGACATTTGTTTCGTAAATAACTTCACTTACACAAAAATGTCAGATAGACGTTTGTTCGTGTAGACGCCTCAATTGTAGTTTCCGAACAAATATCAAAATACAAGGTGCGTTCCATAAGTAATGCGACCAATTTTTTCTTAATGTGACGATACACCGCACTGCGCCTTCTAACTTGCTGGGCTAGGTGCAGGGTTGTGTTAGCTTCAAAACTCGCCTGGTCTCAGTCACCTCCGAGCTGCCGGAGAATCTGGACGTGTGTTCCCACGAACCCCGTTTTGAGGTTATGTAACACGGCGCGATGGATCGTTCTGTGGAACAACGTTACACTATCAAATTTTGCGTGAAACTTGGGAATTCCACCACCGAAACGTTTCCATTAATTCAGCAGGCCTTTGGGAGTGATTGTTTGTCCAAATCTCAAGTTCTCCGATGGCGCAAGTCGTTCAAGGAAGGACGAGAGGATGTCGCAGACGAACCCCGCAGTGCATGTCCATCAACCTCCCGAATCGACGGAAATGTGACGCGTGTGTATGATTGTTTGAATTCTGACCGACGGTTAAGCCTTCAGTTGATAGCAGATACTCTACACATGACGAATAGAACCGTTTATCACATTGTAACCGAAGATTTGAACATAAAAAATGTGTGCGCCAAACTGGTCCCTAAAGTGTTGACCGACGAACAAAAGGAGCGCCATCATTGTCAACGATTTCCTGACCAGGGTTCACACCCCTTAGCTTCCCCAACCTCCGTACAGTCCTGAACTGGCTCCCGCAGACTTTTTATTGTTTGCTCGCTTAAAAGGAGGCCTGAATGGGAACCATTGGAACACGATTGAAAACATGAAGACCCATGTTACATCTCGGACATCTCGGAGAAAGCCTTCCAAGATGCCTTCCAGGCCTGGAAACACCACCTCGAAAAGGAGGGCGCAGGAGGGTGTAATTTCGAACATTTTTGACTAATTGTACGAATATGTTCAATAAATGATATTTTATGAGTTTGGTCGCATTGCTTATGGAACTCACCTTATATATCCAGCGTTGATAACAACGTAACAGTGAAACAAATTCCTACCTGACTTTTCCACTAAGTATACGAGTTGGTTGACTATTTACTGGTATGGAAGTGCATTCATAGTGCCTTCAAATGCCCACTTACCCTGCGTCTAGACACAACGGACAACATCGTATGTTTGATGGGTGCAGAAGGATTTCCAGTATGAATATGAGTTTTCAGCATAATATAAGAGATTGTTTTGGTTTGTTATCGCGAAATAATATAAGATGAGCATTAGCCAGCCTTACTGTACTTACCA
>JAGDQP010055417.1:0-13145 GCA_022664845.1 Lepisma saccharinum
ACAATAAATATTTGTCAATCAAATTGAAACCTGGAATATTCTGAGTTACATAAAGCATTTATTGAATAGAGAAATGCAGAATCAATTTTAATTACTATACTCTTTTCGTGTCAGACAGTCGTCAAGCGAAAATAAATTTTCACGTTTCTTTACAGGAATATATATATATATATATTTCGGTGTTGACCCAGCACCGTGAGGACAATTGGGGAGCTGCTGTGAATAAAAGACAGTGGCGATCACAGTGAGAGCTTCGGCTCTCCTCTCCCAACCCGTCTGGTCAGCGTGGGAGCAGTAGACCAACTCCTCCCTTCGGGGAGAGGCCTCATCCATTAGTGGATTGAATATGGCTGTGATTTATTTTATTTATATATATATATAAGCTTTGCCTTTATCAGATTTTGCAAAGTTTTGACTAGAATTGGATAATCGTTATTAATCCCTGCGCGACCAAATATTCCGCGTAGGATTGAGATCATTTAATAGTAAGCTGTTATGTAATTAAATATTGGATAGAAATTGAAAGAGAAAACAATATGTCTTTAATTATCCAATATAAGGAATTTGTTGCATGTAAGACTACTCTTATTTTGAAATCCAATTAATTAATAAATTATTCATTTCCTCTAATATGTTATTATTGGTGGAATATTTGTTTTGCTTTACAAAATTCTAGAGTACGTAGTTATACCATATACAATAGAAATACACGACTCATGTTGAAGCAATGCTCTTCCAGCAAACTATACATGACTCCTCGCTCATGGAGACATGTTGCTCTTCAAACATAGATGTATTAATAGTTTTCACAAATTAATAACTACCAGAGTTTTTATTTCTTCATATGTTTATCTTTAAATAAGTATGAACACGTTTTCGCATCCAAATACACACACACACACACACACTCACAAGTATATATAGCCGATTCAAGCACATCCCGAAATAAATGGTATGATAATAATAAAGTATAAGCAGTCGAGTATGAACAAATACCTCATTTTTGTGCTGCTAACTGCCCTTAGATTGGGAAAATGAACTGTGGAACTTGATATTTGCAATTCCCTCAAACAAGGAACACGGGCTGCATTGTAATCTCAGAGACATGAGACCTGCTCATTCAAAATTTCCCATAGTGCCAGAAGGTATTCCCCAAACAATATAGAATTCTCAGAAATTATCGAAGCGAAAACCAGGTTTAAAGAAGCATCAGTAGAAATAAATTTCAAACAAATTTCATATTCGTAATTATTTTATATGGTGGATGGTTGCATAATAAACTGTAGTAAGAATACATTCATTTCAACCTACGTTTGTTTAATTAGTAACATACAGGGTTAATTCCCAGTCGACTGGCTGTTATTAAGTCTTTCAACTTAATTCATACATAATTACCTTATTTGTACTTCTGTATAAGTACAAATGCGCCTATGCGATAGAGATAGATTAATATATAATGTGTTGTGTATTATCTGTTCCTTAAAGTCGTTATATTGCGGTGAACATGGCTACTTCCGTGATAGCGTAATAATTGCAAAGTCCATTAAGATTATAAGATGTAATGTTATAAGTAGGTGAATTTATGAAGTTACTTTCTTAGTGTCCGAACAATATTCTAGGTTTGCAGAGGAATTTTATTTCGAGGTAGCTGAGTGAAATCATACACTTAAATTATAGAAGCGATTTATTTTAACTGAAATAAACGGAGTGACGATCAGATCTGTAGTAGTGGCGTTTGAAACCGGAGCATGCCATATGGTTATTAACTGGTGCGGTTTCAGAACGCACAATTTATTTATTTATAACTACTTTAAATTTTTCAGTCATGGAGCTCAATTGATTCAATGACCGGGAATAATACAGATCCATTATGCTGCGAGGAAACAATTTTACTGACTGATAAATCTTTAGTAGACGCCAGTGAACGTGAAGGCCAAAGCGAGTGCTCAGATGAAAAGATAGAGTTCAAACAGCAGCAGGAATCAGAAAGAGTATTAGCATATTCTGCAGAACCATTCAGAAACCGCAAATCTTCTCACCAGGTAAGTAATAGCAAATGTTATTATTAATTCGGTTCATGCTTACTATAAATACAGTTCACTATCAACAACAGGTTTTGGATATTAAGTGCAGAGTTTGTAAAGCAAAGCCGTTTGAACCATTTGAAGGGATTAGTTACTACAATTTGTTCCCAATGTATGTAAGTTGTTTAGGCTTTTAGGCTGAAACCGTAAATGATTTACGCCTTTGACATATTCATCACATATCAATATGATCAACTGTAAGCATTATTTGATTCAGTTCTTGTAGTGATGTGCATCCTAATAGAAGTGTTAAAACTTTTATCCTCATCAAATTTATAAATATTTTGCTTTATAATGTTACTAATTTATTCTGTGGAATGACACTGTGTACTGAACCCGGCTTTAGAAAGTCACTGTTGATTATATTTCGTGACTCAGTATGTGAACATATATGAAAGGAAATGTGCAGATTAAATGAAGTGCCTGAGGGGTTAGTTAACATTCGCAACTGAACTGAATGTTAACACAAGTAATACCTATATAGTCCCGTAATATATATCGGTTTCAGTAACGTTGAGAGCACCCAAATACCTTAGAACGAAATGGTCACATGGAACGTCATCAAACCCCTCTCACAGGTCTACAGAACTCGGAACTACACTCGCATTACATTTAATTCAGTAACCTTGGTCAAATGAACGTGATTTACAAATTGTGTAATTTTCATTTATCTGCATTGTACTCAAACGCAAAGATATGTATTATTGGAGTCTATAGTGAAACGAATTAGAAACGCTATAATTTTTGCCAAGTTTAATGTTCACTTTTCGACAGATAAAATGAAACGAAGCTGCTTGATTTATTACTACATTCAAATATTTAAATATTTTTGCTGCTATATTAATACTTAGATGTAGAAGAATACTAGAGTCTCAAGTCTAGTTCAGAATCTCTATATTCGAAAAAATCTAATCCGAAAATCATTTTGGATCTCGCCATCTTCATCTTCTGATATGCCACTTAGGGCGCTGACGCTCTCTCCGCACAGGAATTTGAGATGCAGTAAATGACTTTGTACAAAATTGAGTACTTGCTGCCGAATGTGATTGGGTCTACCCTTAAGGGAAACACCTAAATGGCTAATCTTATGGGCACACATCGCTATCGGACATGCTCCAGACATGGAAACTGGCGAAATAAATGCTAATGCACCCTCGGTGGCGCAACCACATCCGACCTCGTTTACGCAATCTCACAATTGCAGAGCATAAACTAAAAAATGTGGACTTTTCATCTAAATGAAACATTTTTATCGTAAGAAAATCTATATGTAATGCTACATGTATCAGTATGTATTACTTACGTTATTCAAAACTGTAACAATTGTTCCTTATTTTCCCGCTTGTACCATCTTCAAAGTTTGCCTAAAATTTCCCTGCGGTAGCTGGTCTGCGACGTCAGCAATTCCTTGGATATAACTGATTTTTAGTGCTAAATCTTTCATCTGCATCTATATGTATAATCTGTCCCTCCCGTGGATTTTATATGTCGATAATGCCTTAAAGCCTAACCCACTACTAATATTGTAACCAGATGTCGTAGTAAAACATTCTGTTCTGAAAGCTGGCCAGCGGACAATATCTCTATCTCTGTTATTGTCTACGCCACATAGACATATAATGCGTCCAGTCAATCTTTAGCACTTTTATCCTGTTCTGCCTTTTGACACAATAGGACCGCAACTTCTACGGTTTATGCGCCGTTTTATATATAATAATCCTTCGATATGTCGGTACCATCCAAATTTTCCTGCTTACCTATTTTTACATAATCTCATCAGTGCTGGCGCTATATTTGAGCAACACTTTATAGACTTTTCTAATAATTGATTTAAAGCAGCAGCTTTTGGTCCTTCTGACCATTGGAGCTCTTTCGCATTGAATGGAGGTGATACGATCTAAATTATATATACGTATCGTATCATTCGAGTTTTGATTCGGAACTACAATAATTTCCAAGGATTGAGGTTCTGTCAGAATGCAACTAGATATCCTTAATTTCAAAGTCATCCCAAAGTCTCCAAGTACTGAATCAAGAAGTTTCAAGTGATCATCAACGACTCTGTTATCACTATTTACTTATACAAGTTTTCCTTCAACATTCTTTGTAAAACTACTAATTAAGAAGCTCATTCTAAGGAGTGCGGTATACATAACACAACAGAGCCCGAACGTTCTTACCTCAAACACGTTTGACAATAAGTTTTTGCAATCTTCTTGGTCGTGCCACAAGTTATGAAATATCGAGAATAGTGTAACATTAATTACATGTTCTCCTTTCGTCTTTTTGTGTATCTTGATGTCCTTTCGTTTATGCGGTGAGATTTGGGATCTTTCCTCTTGCGTGCCTTCTGGGAGTATTTTGAGTGCAGCTTTGAATCGTGAGTCACTTTTAACTTTTATTTTTGTGCTTTAAAATTCTGTCGAATGAAACTAAGATATTTCGAGTTTATTCTACTATCTTCTATTAATGGGGCTGAGCTTGGTCGCCTTCGATTTTTTTTTTGTGCTATAAATATCGGTATTGGTTTTCTTGCTCATAACGACTGGTTCACTTAAGGCCTTCCCCCATGTTCGACGTGCCTCATAAAAAATTGATTTTATTTCTGGTAATGAGAAGTCTGATAGTATTTGATATTTTCGTAGTATTTGAAATCGGATCAGTCAGTTTTCACGAAGCAAAGACGCCGTTGATTTCGTGCGTTATTAATGTAGTATGTATTTTCTGTACTATTCACTTACCTCGGTATATATTTTTGTACACGTTACTTCCTTATTTTATAGTAATAACATGTGTGTTTAAGTCTTAATTTTTTGAAATTAATAATTTATTCAGTATATATTATCCTGTACGTTCTGACATACACAGTTGGTTAGTTCATAATTCGTTCAGTAACTTTTAACACCCTAGCTAGTTTCCGCGGTGAATCAGATTTATAAGTATGTTAGTGTAAGTACTTTTCTGTTACAACGACAAATTAATGGCAGTTACGTCCACTACTCATAGTACTTTGAGATAAGCAGATTTGTAACACTGGGTAATATGTTATGAGCCCCTTTATCCTATATCCGTAGGTAATATAGGAGTATCCGTCTTCACTTCTATAGTATTTCGAAATACCCTGCCTCCGTCCCTGCTTTATTAGAATACTAAATAGCTTTTCGTTTAGCTATTTAGTGAGTGAGTGAGAGGAGTTCCCGCAGAGCAAAACATATTAAAAAGGATTTATACGATTTCATAAATCGTAGAGTACCATAAAATAATATCAGCAGTGTGTTGTATAACTCTATGCTTTAATATGAACAAATATAGAAAATGAAAATTCAATTAGCTTTGCAACCCTCGCGTAGACTTGTCACAGCAACCCTTCAATTTGGTCAATACAATTTCTGTACAATTCGATGCGAATCAGATCTCAATGTCAATAGTTGTTAATATGTTACTGTTTATTTATGAGTTCACAAATTTAGTCATATTCAAATTTTTAATATTCTGTTTTTATGTTTTATTTTCCTTAAATCCAGTAATCGACTTCTAATAAAGGAGTTATTACAATCTTTGCACATCACATTCATATATTACTTACACAATAGTAAATTGCAATTTGTGTACAGAATGATGTATTTCAATTGTTCATCAGTAAAAACAATTCGAAATTATCCATTGATGACATATATTTTCCTTGGCGGACTACTGAAAGCTAATACAAACGAGAAACGACTTGCCTCAACATGAAAATTACCACAATATTTCTCCACTTTGATGATAAAGAATCTTCTTTCAGAGTTTCGTTGTTATATATTTTCAGGATTGACTTCATCTTCTCCTTTAAGTAATACTCCATTGTCAACTTACAAAAGGTCTTTAGTTTCTTAACTACTGTCACCTAATTCATTTTGCAATCCGTTACCTTCTAACGGGAACTGGGGACCGATTGTAGTTATACAGTAACCTGATACTCTGTCTTCTTCCTAGCCGCGACCCTCCTTTACGCCTTCCTGGCAGGTTCGCGCCAGTGGGGGGTCACAGTTATGAGCTTCCACAGTGAGGGAGATAAACTAAAGTCATCGTCCAATATTGACCCTGTGGGAGGGCGAGAAAGCCTGCAGCCTTCCGCTGGGGGAGTGCGCAGTTCCTCCGCCAAGTGTGTGGCAGGTTGCTGGCAATAAAACTTCCCAATTTCCCGGAAGGATAAGGGATTATCCACCAATACGTCTCACTGAATCACTCAGCTTCGTGATAACTTTGTAAGTTCTTTATTAGGACATCTTTACATTGCAACCATAGGGCATCTTTACTGTGGGAGAAACATAGCTTTCTCCATCAACATTCTGAAATTGGTTCCAGTTCAAGTTCTTGTGGGAGGAAAGAAGTTTCTTCCCGAGTTGGTTCAGTTCATATTGAGTTGTGTTCTGATCTGTTCAGTTATGCTGTGACTAGTCCCCTCCCAAGGGTTTGGCCGTCGCTTGAGGGAAGAGTTTATGCGAATTAGGGATTTTTGGGAGGGAATGATTGGTCTAAAATTGGAAAAATATATATTTATTCATTTTTATTTCAGTATATCATGGATTGGAAAGTTACTTGCTTCGCTTATAACCATACTGTTGGAGTAACTAGTTGATGATCTGATGAAGAAAACAATTGAGATGTGATTTACATCATGACACGTTGATTACAAAGGAACTAATCAAAGTTTCTTCTTGATCTAGGGGAGACTCCAGATCTTCATGAAAGAAGGTGAGCCCAACATTTAACAATGATGATGATCACTGCAAAATGAGAGCGAAAAAGCGAATGTGATAAGAATGATGGTGTATTATGTCTTTACGTGGGGGTGAACGGTGCTACAGAAGAAAACATCCAGGCCAGGAACGGTAGCATGGACTTCGAGATTAAAGATGTATTTGTGTGTACGGCACATCTTGTGGACAATACCGGGCTCGGTTCAATGGGTTGAGGTTGGAGAATGGCCATGAACTGTATAATCTGCTCAACTGTATGAATTGGAATTTGTTGATGTTGACTGCCGGGCTGGGTTCGGTACATTTTGGAGATTTGCACAGTTTCGAGTTGCATGAATTTCTGAGCATTATCCGCAGATTGGTGGCTCTTTGCATTCACCTGCGATATGATCTCTATGCGCTTGGGAGAGTTCGTATCTAAGTGGTGAGGTGGTTGTGTGAGAAGGTTCGAACCTATGTGTCTTCGAGATAGATGATCCATTCCGTAATACATTATCAATGTTTGACTGGTGTGACGTTAGTACTCGCACTAAATAGCTGGAAGTATCTTGTGAAGTAATGCTGCTTTGACACTTCTGAATGGTATGATCTTCTAGACGTAATTCAGCTTCTACTTCTTCTGGAGTGGTATCTGGTGGGCCTTTTAAATCTACTGACATCATGGGTTTACGTTTCGGTGGTTGTGTTTTTTTATGCGTGGTTCATTGAGAGGTGTGAGATGAGCGTGTTTGCCAAATATTTCGAAACTGTGTCTATGTGAATGTGATTTTTCTAATTCTTTGTCAGTTGAAACGTGAGTGTTTTGGTTCCGCGTAATGACATCATGTTATGAGTAGCTGCGGAAGTTGTTTCTTGAACTATATATGACATTGAATGTTGACCTTCTGCATGTTGCCTAGGTATATTGAAGAAATGAACAATGACGCGGAGTGCGTGATGATTAAAAGATGGCAGTCATTGTATAATGTAAAATGTCTCAATCCCTACCCTACGACACTGAAAAGTGCCGTCAATCCCAATGTGGTCGTATGTGTAATATTCTCTTCCATGCGTCTGCTACACAGAGTCATTGATTTTACACTAACAAGCCAAAGCTTGGCTAGGTTTGATTTCCGAGTGACCTGTCACAACAACTGCTTTTCACTACATGGCAGTCTATAAAATAATACAAGACATACAATGTCAAAAATATATATATAACATTCATATTTACTATTTCTCTTATTAGCAACAATTCTTACACATTCTGTTATAACAGTTCTTCAAATAACGTTCAATTCTAATAATCGTCACACAAACTTATCTCACTACTGACAGCAGCTGGCCTGGCTGAAATAGTTCTCCCATCGCTACTAACTTGTATAAAATTACTTCACACTTGACGCTCATATAACAGGCGGGTTGTAAGCCAAAATTTCCCCCTGTTATCAACTTGAAAAGAGATATGGCTCTGTTCTGAATGCGAATACATCTCGTACTGCATTTTTTGGAAGACCTACTAATCAAAAATTATAAACGGTGTGGTAACTAATATTCTGACATCCACACAAAGGTCGCGCAGACTCTCGTGTGAGGTAATTATAACGTCAATAAAAAATAGTGTACCTGTTTAGAACAGACGCTAGAAAAAACAACAGCATAATTGAAGAACAATATAAGTTAGAAACATACATTGAGTGGAGGTAAAGTACTAAAGAAGGTTAAAAAATTAAGTACGTAAGTACAGATTTACCTCAAGCGAGGAGCTGAGTCATTAATTGTACGTGTAAAAGGTAATTATTTTTTAAAACAGGTTTACAGCCCAATAACATAAAATTAATGAAATAAATTTTGACTCCTATTTCAGCTGAAAGGACACAGACGAGCCAATCAAGACGACGAATGTTTCCAGTGTAAATTATGCAAATACCAATCTATCAAGAAGAAAAACTTCAGAAGACACATGAAAAGTCACGCAGAGGAGAAACCTTGTAAATCTGAAATGTTTGAACATAATTGTACTCTACAGAGTAGCCTAATAGGCGCATGTTAACACATTCAAACGAGAGGCATTTTCAATGTGAAACATGCGGATATAAATGCATCCGAAAGAGTGATTTGAAAAGACACATGTTAACACATACAGGCGAGAGGCCTTTTGAATGTGAAACTTGCGGATATAAATGTACTCAAAAGAGTTGTCTGAAAATGCACATGTTAACACATTCAAACGAGAGGCCTTTTCAGTGTGAAACATGTGGATATAAATTTATTCAAAACAGTAATATTCATGGGAACCAACTTGTACTTGCAACTTATTAATATTAAAAGTTTGAAAGTGGAAGGGATTTTCATGGTATTTTCCATTGAATGCAGTATTTGCAGTAAAACCTATAATAAGACCCTTTGGTACATTTCCAAGAAATATGTTATCAAGATTATAGGAATTAACATTTGCAGGAATAGTATGTACTCTTGTTTCAACTCTAGTCAATGGTAATTTTGCAGTATCATGAGTCATAAAACTGTTTAATTGTAAAGCTAAATCAGCAGAAATATTAATTCGACGAACATAAAGAATAACCTCTTCTAGTTTAACTTTAAATGTAGAATTTTCAGCTGCCATTAAGCAGAATGCATCTTTACTACGACTTAATTTTATTCGAAGATTAACTTTATTTGGAAGAACTCGATTAGATCCTGAAATATCTGTATGAAGTCGTCCATACATATCAATGGAAGCGCTAGCAGCAACAAGAGATTTTCGTTTATAATAACCAGCATTATTTTCATTAAGAGTATTAAAATGTCCTGCAGTATCCTTATACCATAATCCAGTGGTTAAATGAGTTCTACTTGCATCTTCAGAATAATTAAGTAAGGTTTCAAAGTAAGCTCTAAATGGGTACGTACCATTTGAAGAAGAAATAATTTTATCATTTAAAGAAATATCAACTTGAGTAAAAAGTGAATGTAAAAAATTATTTATCGGCGCTACATTATCTGCTACAACGGCTGGTGGTCCTTCCGCTGCTACTTGTAAATTATCTCCGTTCCCCCTTAATACTTTACACTTAACATAAAGATAAATATGTGCAGGAAGAATATATTCAGCAGTATCTCCAGGCACAAGAAATTCTATAGGTCCATCAGAAGAAAGCGATGTAACTGGTCGATACTCTACCATTTGAGATGATTCAATAGCAGTTTGTGTCATAGGGACAGAAACTAAATCGAATTCATTCGTACAACATTCATTACTTTTAGGAGTAAGAAAGGACATTTTTTTAAGTGAAAATATCTCTACTCTTTCTTTTATTAGAAGCACGTCGTCTTTTTAAGATTGGTGGTCCAATACGTATGGAAGCCTTACGTTTTCGTGCCCTTCTTCTACCACTACCATTAAGCAACTGATTAACTTTATTTTCAGCTTTTGTTCTTAAAGATGATCCTGCTTCGCGAACTCGTGCCTTTAAAGATTCCTTTATAGGTCGATTTTCTAACATATCCCCCGCAACTTGTATTCCTGTTTGTAAGGCTTGTGGTCCTACTGTTTTTGCTCCTTGTTTAAGGAATGGCATAGCAAATCGAAATAATCCGCGAAATAAACTCCCAATCCCATGTCCCCGTTGGTAAACAGGTCCTGCAAAGTAAGGTATACCTCTACCTCTATGCATAACTGTATACGATTTCATTTTGATAAGCGCTTAAAGTGAAGTGTTAGTGTCAATGTCCCGGATGCGAATGGTAAATTTCGGCCTGCATGATCTTTTAAAAGTATTTCTACAGTATCAAATGAAAGTTTTCCAAGTGGAAAATAATGCACATTCTGAAAAGTTATGGTTTGTACTTTTCCATGATGATTATCAGTTATACTTATAATTCGTAAAAGAGGTGCTTTTGTATCACCTACAAACTGAGGTTGAATAATATCTGTATAAATAAACATTTGATGAGGATATCCAATGTTTAAAAATGGTTGCTTAGGAATACGACTATCTTTTAAAATATTAATATTAGGTTCAAAACCTAATTGTAATGCTAATATAGATGATAAACGTAAAGATTTTATATTATCATCAACGTGTACAGTAACAATGTTTGAATATTCAAATTTTATACTTGAATTTATTTTATTCAATTCATCTAACAATTGTTGAACGGTAGAATAATATCCTTGTGCTATTTTATATTTTACATTATCATACCATATTATGTTTTGACCTAAAATAACATTATCACATGTTAATGGAATATGAATTTCACTTAATCCTACCATCCAGGAATCATTTAAATGTATTCGATTATTAAGAATATTGAAAAAATGTGTTGGACTATTATTACTTCCATTAGAAGTAAGTGTAATGTAAAAACTATCCTCACTACTTTCAGAAATCATTTTCTTTTAAAATGTAGTGTTACGGTTGAAGTTCCAAATTGAAATGGCAAGTTTTCCCCATACCCATCTTTTAAGTCTACTTGAAGAATATCAAAATATTTCTTTTCAACTTTAACATAATGTGGACAATCAAAAATGAAGGATTTTATTTTTCCATAATGATAATCTTGAACTCCAATTTTTCGAATTAGCTTCCCATAAATAGGTTGATCTTTCACAATATCAATACAAACATTTATTTCTGAAGGAATAAGATAATCAAGGTTTGTGTGAAAAGGTGCAGGAATATTTAGAAACTTTGGTTTCTTTTTCGGATTCATGGGATAAAAGTGAACTACACGTGTATTTACTTTAGAATTATTACTAAATCCTAACATATTTTGGAAGCCAGGACTCATCATGAAAAGATATTCACGTTTAGGACTTCGTTTATGAAAAATATAAACTTTATCTCTACTTTCCTCATATTGAATAGTGATAGGATTTTGTTCTATTACGAGTTGATCATTCGTGATCATATGTTCAACACTAGTCATTTCCACTTCATGAAGATTTTTATGAAGAATACTACTATCGTCAAAGGTATGTAAATTTTCTTTTTCATTATATTCTTTTTTCATTTGTTTAGCTAAAGTCGTACGAATAATGTTTAAAACCGAATGCACTGATTCATAATATCCAGCTGGAAATTTTACAGCATATTGTACTATATTTTTATCTCGTATTTGAATAATAAGTTGTTCTTCTTTTTCAATATTATAAAAACTCCATGGAATAGAAAGACCAGTTAAACCTACTACCCAATTTCCCGTTAAATGAATTGGCTGACAAAGTTTCGTAGTATACGAACTTGTTTTATTTTCGAAAATATTATTGCACACATTTGATGGTAAGGTAAGATAAAACTCATCAGCTTGTTCTTGAGACAACATGATTATGACTGAACTAATTTTTGTTGAACCCAGCTATTCATAGAAGAAGGATAACCTAACCATTTGACATAAATCCATCCTTTTTTACGTTTTAATACTTTTTCAATTAAATAGCTTTTCTGTTTTCCTATAAATACTTTTTGCAATTCCTGTTGATAAAACGAGTCTGTTATAAGTTCACCATTCCAATCTCGAATTTTATAAGTCACTGGATTATTTTGAATACACTGATCTACAATAAATATTTCACGAGACCATTTCGGTAAATATCCTTTTTCCAATTTATGTTTATATTTACTAACTCGAACATAATCTCCCGCTTGAAATTTACATTTCTGCTTAACTTTCTTTTCTTGTCCATATAATCTTTCCCAAATTTCATTAACATTAGAATCATTTACTTGCACAGGTGCATATTGAATGGAAGAATGTTTCGTATGATTATAACTTTTTACAAGATCTTGCAAAATATCAATATAACGATAAGTATTTTCAGCAGTAAAATATTTATATATTTTTTCCTTCAAACTACGAATATAACGTTCTACTAAAGCAGCTTTAATTTCAGAATGTACACTATAATGATTTACTTGATATTTTTCAAAAACACGTTTCACATGTTGATTATAAAATTCTGTTCCTAAATCAGTTTGACAATGAAGTAAAGGTAACTTTCTTTTACTGAATATTGATTCTATTGCTTTAGCCATGATAGGACCAGTTTTATTTTTAACAGGAATACAAACAACATATCGACTAAAAGTATCTATGGTACATAAAATATATTTATATCCATCATTGTATTTTGATACGTTTTGCATATCTGCTAAATCCATTTGTAGTAATTCATTAGGCGCATTAACATAATATTTTTACGGGGAAAATGTTTACGTGCGGGAGCATGTAAAGTGTATGTATCTTGTGAAGCTAACCATTTTCTTACTTTTTTCTGAGAAAGACCAGTTCTCTTCTTTAACTTGGAGATACTACCTAAAGAATTTGAATTTGC
>JAGDQP010055419.1:0-13144 GCA_022664845.1 Lepisma saccharinum
ACTTAAATGTAATTTATAACGATTTACAAGGGAAAGCCTAATTTTGTATGCAACACTGCTGAATTTCTTGTTACTATGTTGAGCTGTAAAATGTAGATCAAATTGATATTTTTGTAGATCAACTGTATCACCAAACTTTCCATTTAATCTAAAGTCATAATTTTTAGCTACTTCACGAAGTATATCTGCACATTTCTTCACTACATCAATAGATCAAACTTTATCCACAACCGAACCATCAATGTTAGATGGATAAACAAGCTGAGATAATGTCTTTTCACG
The DNA here is from genome assembly GCA_022664845.1 of Lepisma saccharinum. Classification (NCBI taxonomy): domain Eukaryota; kingdom Metazoa; phylum Arthropoda; class Insecta; order Zygentoma; family Lepismatidae; genus Lepisma; species Lepisma saccharinum. The sequence continues at coordinate 283 of JAGDQP010055419.1, forward strand.
TGGATACGAGAAACATACACCCTCGCCGTGCACTTCAATGATCATCAACTTCATAGCTCTGTTTATTATTATATGGTCTATATTTTGTTTCATAAAATCATCGCGAAGATCAGATAATGCATAACATTTTGTATCAAACTTAAGATTTTCAACAAAAGGTCGTAACTCGGTATAACATTTCTTTCTAATATCAATACCTTCACTCGATTTACAAGTTTGAAATTTGTTTATATATGGTTTCATACATTTGCTATGATACATAATATCTGCAGCGAACACACTTGAAATATTATTACTCAAAGTACAGGTTCTTTCAAACACTTCATCTTTGAAAAACACTGTTGCATCGAGGAAGTCCTGTGCTCTTCCAGGTTCACAAATACGGAACAGTTCTGAAACTCCTTTTCATTTTCTCTGGTTGCAAATTACACATATTGTCGACTGTTGCTTACTTTCGCTTAATCTAAGCTGTCGTTTTTTCCTCTGATGATTTTCTGTGTCTTTTGATATACCTTGTGATGATTCTGATTTTACTATTCTGTTTGCTTTTAAGGTGTAAGGTCTATAACATTGCATATGGTAGAAAATGTCTTCTGTTTCTACAATTAAACCATCATTTTACGTAGCACTAGCATCTTTTATTTGTTGCCGCGAGCCTTTGTCCCATACAGTTTCTCTCGCCCCTGTGACTTGCAAAACAAACACTAGTTCCGCATTCCGCTCTTCTCTTCCTCTTTTAGGGAGATCGTTGTAATTCTACAATGTCCATGTCGTTTATACGAGTGTCCCAAAAAGGTTACATAAAACATTACTTAGTATCTTAAAATCTATAAATATGATATAAGATTTTTCATTGCGAACAGTTGTAACAATTATCCATATTACCTGCTATGTCTGTATATCTCTCCGATGTAGCCATAATATTACTATTAGCGATTGCATTAATTCTACTGTTCTCGAGATTACTGTAAACATAAAATTATACATTTCTTACTTCTTTGCTATTGAATCGATCAAGACTAAACTTGCAGTTTAGCCGACGTTATTAACATGTAAGTACTGCATACAAGAGGGATGTAATGGAGGGAATTTTTGGAAATTTCCCTAAAAAATTCCCTCTTAGCGATTTTTTCTATTTTTATATGGCAACGCTGGGTTCTAGGCGAGAAATAAAAATTACGTAAATTTTCTGTTATATATTATGATAAATATATGGTGTACACAATCAACGACCTACGCCATCTCCATCAGCGGATTCAGCATGCTTGCGCCGCCGTTGAACCAGATGTTACGCAGGGCCCATGCAGTAGCGTAGATAGGAATTTCTCGAGGGAGGGGATATATTCAAAGGCATATCCTTGGGTGTTATGCAACCCAACACAACACATTTCTTAAAAAGAATAGATTTCGGGGCTTTTTTTCTATAATTTTAGAATAGCAGAATTAGAGTATTGTGCAGAAAAGTATTTAAATGCATGAATATATTATATCCGTATAGTTTGCTTAGTTCAACCATAATTCTAATACAAATTTAGCCATATTTGAAACATCAGGTTGGATTTTGTCAAGAACAAAGAGTTTTTCGACCAACATTTACTAATATACAGTGGACTTTCTGTAATTTGAACTTGGATAATTCGAATTATTGAGTAATTCGAATTCAAAGCAATGTTAAAAATCCGTATGTAATTCGAATTTTTGAACTTTTATTTGGATAGTTCTAAGTCAATTCCTGAATTCCAATGTCTCAACCATTTACTCCACGATTTTTTAGTGATTATCAGATAGCAAACAGAAAAATACAGTTTTAACTGGTTTACAGCTATCCACTTTGGAAGAATAAACTTTGGTTTGCTGATATGCAGACATAACCCTACACTCAAACACGTGGGATTGTCCGTTCCTTTTGTGTTCAGATTTACGTCCTTAAACCCCCTTCTTCAGTAGCCGAACAAATTTTTTGTGGAAATAATCTTAGCTGCCCTGAAGTTCACGCAATAAATGAAATTGAAGATTTTGTTGACCGTGTAAAAATAAGTGTTAATATATTAAATTGCACTATTTTCCTTTGACTAGTAGTTTAATTTCGTGAGAACTTTTTCTCCGCTATAGGACCACGCACAGAATACAGCAGTTTTTTTTAACGTAAGAAGTCCGTTCAGCCACATTTGAAAGTTTGAATTTTCCAAAGATATACGAACCTATTTATTCGTTTCAAAGTATAAAATATAATCTTTGGCGTAGATGTGCGCGCAGGTTGTACAAAATCTGGAGCACTTTTAAAAAGCTTGGAAATCTGATATGCTTCCATTGCACTTTTATTAGTTTCGCTTACGAACTCTTACAATTAGTGTGTCAAATCTTCGAAATGTGCATAGTTTCGGAACTACAGGATGCCGAAAGCGTGGAAAATGATTCTTAGTGTGTCATATTTCTAACATCACGAAAAGTAGAGTTGATGCGGCGTGGTACCCTCAAAGACTTTAAACCTACTCTATTTGAAAATGCATATTCAAAATTCCGCAATGGGTGCACAAGGGATTCCCCAAAGGCAACAGGGGATTCCGGAATATTTGTGAAGTAGAGGTAGGTCGAAATTAGTATCAGTTAAAGAAGACTTCCCATGTAAGGACGGCATACGTCATCCCCAGCATCCAATCGAACAATGATATTCGATCTCTTTGATAATAAATAAATAAAACATTCGATGAAATGCAATTCTTACTCCTGTTTATTATGCATACGACGCATTTTTTAAAAGAATTTTTAAAGAAAATCGTTCGGTGTATGGAATCTACTTGAGATATCGAGTTGGCGCAAACGAATTATTGTTTCCTGGTGAAAAGCGTCCCATTCATGCTCATTTCGACCCATCTTTACTTTAGAGACTTTCTGGGAATCCTCTAATTCCTTTGGGGAATCCCTTGCGCGCCCATTGTGGAATTTTGAAATATGCATTTTGGGATAGTGCAGATTTATTCTGACGGAACCATGCCACATCAGCTCTACTTTTCGTGATGTTAGATATATGAAGCTCTGAAGTTCATTTTCCCACGCTTTCGGAATCATTAAGCTTTGAAACACATTTCGAAATTTGTCTGAGGAATTTTTGTCTTGCTTTGATGTGAGAAATCACCTCCAGAAGTTTGTCGGTGTAATTTTAAAAGACGCTGTATCTGTTATCTAATTTCATATCCAGATCTTCTTTGAACCTACCCCAAAACCCTAAGAAAAATTTGGGATACATGCGTGAAGGAGCATGTCTTATACTGTATTTAGTCTTCATTTATTCTCAATTTTCAAGGTTCTTCCAAACTCAAATATACTTCCACTTGCTTTGTCTTCCTTCAGACAATTTGCTTTAGCTCTTTCAAACTTTATAACAGCATCTTTGGCATTATTTACAGCTTCTACTAAGTGAAGCTGAAGGTGTTCCTTTTGTAAGAACATGTACAACGGTTAATCGTAACAAAAATACTAATTTAATCGAATAAAAGTAACGAATAAATTATAAATGCATTAAATTCATTACATGCCTTCAATGTGAGTTTGTGAAATTTGAATAAAGAAATTTGGATGATTGTTTCGAACACAAATTGGGTTAATTCTTTAAAATCATGGATTGCGTTATACATTTATATCCCTCGTTTCATACTTCATAATTTTTTATGATATAGGTGAAACATTTGCACTCTTCATAATCCCACAAAAATGCGCTTTTCGTAAGCGGACATAAAATGTGTGTTACAGTTGATCCTAAATAATTCAATATCAGTCAAATATAATTGGTCTTAAATACTTCCACATTGAGTGTGTGTTGCACAATATACATAAATCACAATAGAGTACTGTTACAGTATGTCTTGAATATCTTTTTTTTTTTTTTTTAATTTCCCAGCAAACTGCTGTGTCTATCATGTTCTTCATCAAATAAGATCTCGGAGTTAATACCAAAATTTATCAGTTGATAAATCGTTGTCGCTAAATCTCGGACATAGTTTCTTAAAAATTTTCCGGCCAACACCACGTTAGGGGAAGATCTGTCTGATTGTTACTGAGTCAGTGCATAAACTGCTTTTTAAGAAATCACACTCATAATTGACGTGGTTAACAACAAAATTTTCCCATGTAGGTATATTCAGAGTTTCATCCGCTAAGGCAGAAAATCATTCAGTTGCATTTAGTCAAGGTAAAAAAATTCCTTAATTGAAACTTGAACCCAAATTTCAATAATTGATTTTAATGGTTAGACTCTTCTCTCCTTATAGCCGACCGAAGTAGTTGTGTGGTCTGACGCATTAGGCCAGCGTTTCCAAGGTCGCGGGTTCATAGATGTTTGTGAAATTTAACAAGCGTTGGCCTCATATAATCGTGACAGGTCGAAATCAAAAGCTACTTATATTGTCCATAGAAAATAAAGTTAACCAAAAGTTTATCTTCTTCTTTGTGATCTGAAAGATCACATTAGATCTTAGAACCGAAACTTTCCAATGTTTGTAATTTAAATTTATAATTCATATCTAATATTACGAGGACCTCTGTTAAAGTTATTTCTTCTCTACGTAGTAAATAACTGGTTCAACCATAGATTTTCCATGTATTCAAAAAATTTTCCGTTCTGCCCTCGTTCGGACTATCAGTACAGGAATTACTACATTCTTCATTACTGTCTAGAAATCGCCTTTTTGTTTCTTTTTTACCGGCGCTATCGATATTGTCAAAGAATGTTTATTTTACTGATTGTCCTAATAGTAATTTACCTAAATGTGAAACTACAATACAGAATGTACAATACGACCCTTGTCTGTTTATGAATAAACTTAAAATTATATCGGGACGGTGTAAGCCATAGTGCTGTTACCGCCCTTACAAGTAATTTTATATTTTAACTAACAAATATATGTTTCCAAACATAACTTCATTCTGTTCTTGTTACAATACTCTCCTTCAAAGTTCATAAAGGTGGAGTCAAGTGGGGGGGATATCCCCCCTTACCTGCACCACTGGGCCCATGAGAATAATAAAAATAGAGTGGTTTTGTGTGCCCGCCAAAATTCCTATCTCCTAAACAAATAAACGTAGGTGACAAATGCCATTTGAATTTCTGGGAACAAGCTAACCTAAAACGATGCCACATGATTCCCTTCATATTTGAAATTCTGGAGCTGAATCCAAGATGGTGGCTTTCACGTTGGCGACCATGATGCTCATAGCACCGACAGATGCAGACCTTCACCTACTGTCATTACCCAAAGGTTGAGCCAGATTCCCGCAGCGGTTTCAAAACGCCAAGTGTCTTCAAACTTATGCTTTACCATGCAGAAATTTATTTATTTATTAAAAGTTAGCACGGGTACAGCAAACGCCATTTGACACCGTTCTTGTAACAAACAATAATAAAAATAATATAACAAAGACTTATGCTATAGGAAACTTTTTTTTTTTTCATTCATTCATTCTAGATTCATATAACAAGCCTTTAGAAATTTACTTTTACTGAAGCAGAAATCTGGTGGCAAAGGAAGAATATTGTAAAAATGTGATAAACTATATACAAGAGATCGCTGGACCAAACACAATCTCGGTTTTGAGAGCTAGAAATAATGATGTGAACGAGAATTTTTTCTGGGTACTCTTAGGTTAAAAAGTGGAAGAAGGTCGTTGGTCCTTAGTGTGCCTTGCTTTATTTTATACAGAAATTTTAAGTCATTTAGTTTTCTTCGTGTGTCTATGTTTTTTAAGTCAAGAGAATTCAAAATTTCTACGTTAGATTTGTGTTGGAGGTTGGGTACCCTGTGTTGTACAATGCGGATAAAGAAATTTTGGACTTTGTGCAATTTAGATAAGTTGGTTTCACAAGCCATAGACCACATAGATGAACAGTATTCAATAGTAGGAAGTACACAAGTGAGAAAATATGACCGAAGAGCTCTGAAATCTTTAATATTGGTAAACCTGTAGAGAAGTCCAAAAGGTTTGAGTGCTTTAGAAGTTACGAATTCAATATGAGGAGTAAAATTGAGTTTTTCGTCAAATATGATACTCAGGTCTTTGTAATGGTCTACCCATGGTATAATAGATGAGGATAAGGTGTGCGTACATTTTGTGTTATGGCATTGCAGCAGTTTTGCAAGGATTGACTTTCAGTAACCAATTATTGCACCACATTTCAACAGCATCTATATCAACATGAAGGAAGAAAGTATCTTCTGTAGATTTAATTGTCGTAAAAAATTCGCAGTCATCAGTGAAGAGGGAAAATAAAACTGGCCCTAAGGAACTTCCTTGAGGGACACCTGAAAGCATGGGGAGCCACTTGGATGTGCTACCAGAGAAGACGACACGTTGTTCTCTGTCAGACAAATATGATGTTAGAAGCTGAAGAAGGGGTCCGTGTATACTAAATCTGGAAGCAAGCATGTGTATAAGAAGTTTGTGATTGACAATTTCAAATGATTTGGAGAAGTCTAGGTATATGACGTCAAGTTCTTGTCTATTTGCTAGGGCATCCGTGGCGTGAGACAGTAGGACAGCTAAGTTGGTTTCACAGGATCCATTCGGTACAAAGCCATGCTGGGAGGGAGAAAGAAATGGGAGGACATGATTTTGAACCTGTCTGTGATGATTTTTTCACAAATTAAACCGGGGGTAGAAAGAAGGGAAATAGGTCTATATGAACTAACAGATAATTTTTTACCTTTTTTGTAAACCGGAGTAATATATTTGCTTGTTTCCAGGAGTTTGGGAAATAACCCTCCGAGAAACACCTATTGAAAAGAATGGTGAGAGGTGCAAACAAAGTTTAATCAAAAATATGTTGTTTTTTTTTTATGTTTGTTTTTGTCAGGTCCAGAGGCTCTGAAGAATTTTACAGATGTTAGAAGATGATACACTTCCACAGCGGTTGTGTTTATATCTGATAGGCAATGGGGAATTTTAGACTTTACATCAGGAAAAAAAGGAGGATCTGAACAAGCATTAAAATTGCCATAGAAGCAGTCATTAAATAAATCAGCCCTTTCGTTGAATGAAGCAGTACGTTCACTGTATGACACTAGAGATGGTGGACCTGAGTTTTGTCGCCTGCAGTTTATAAGAGACCAGAAGCGTTTAGGATTGGTTACAGCTTGTGATGAAACAGATTCAATATAATTATCATAATCTCAACGGAGGAGAGCTTTACATAACTTGCGTTGTTAGATGAAAACATTATGCATATGAGTTTCATTATTGGGATACTGTTTCCAGAGCGACCATGCACACTTCTTGTTCTTGAGGGCAAGTTTTGTTTCCTGACTATACCACATTGGAAACTTACTGGATCTTTTTCGAGGGTGGAAAGAACTAAATCTAGAACAGAATTACCTCTAGTTGGTAACATGTTATGTTGGAATAGACCAAGACCTTCAATGAAATGTTCGAAGAACCATCTATCCGGCTGGTCAGTACATGCACCACTAATGTTTGTATCCCAGCTGATATGTATGTTAAAGTCACCAACGATGCATATATCACGTTCTTTGATTGCAGCAAGGACAGATAGGCACAAATCGATATTTCTAAAAGTTCCTATTCAAAATTTAAACAAAAGGCTAGATCTATGGATGTCATTTGCGTGCATTATAGGTGAGAACCTAGTGGAGAAAAAAGATTTCATGTAAATATCGGCTGATCAGCTGACATAGTTCCCTTGTAAGAAGACTTTCCGTGTGAGTAGAGACGACATACGCAATCATTGCTACCGAGCAATGACATTCTCTCTCACTGATAACAAACGATAACAGCTTTTTTTAATGTGTGTAATTCTTACTCCTGTTTGTTATGCAAAATCTCATCTTTAGTTAAAGATTTATCATTGTTCTAGGAAAATTGAAATTTCGGTTACCACGTGTCCCAGAACAGTGTGATCGAAACTTTATGAAACAGCGTGTACCCAAGAAAAAAGAATTGCCAATCCACCCCTAGAAACACATCACATGCAGTTTGGAAAGATGGAGAATATGAGCAGGACAACCTATCCCTAACAAATTACTGTTGTCAGGTTGTTCGTTTAGGCGTGATAAAACATTATTACCGTGTTTCTGAGCAGAGCCCCAAAAATTGCAATTTGTATTATCTGCGCCAAGTGCTACACACTTTGCACTTGGGTCAAATGTATTTTTATAATATCACACAAATGATTTGCAATATTTTTCTGATTTTTTATTTTTTGATTCTTTAACATCTAACAGCTAAACCACCTCCACTTAATGATAATATTGTTCAACTACAGGAAATATTTTCTGATGGTAGTGATTACTCGCATCTGCAGCAATTAAGAAATATTTCATGCTGTTGACAGACGACACAAACTGTTTCTGAGAAGGTTGAGCAATTATATTGTTAACAGTTGCTTTGCATGTTGTTCTTGCACACGTAACTTGCTGAAAAAATTTCGAATCAGGATATATCTTCCGACCGATTGTCTTTTGGGCATTATGACTAACACATAAATCATCTTCACCCACTAACACTAGAAACACGAGCTGATATCAGCAAAGTAAACATGCGTTACACCCCCGAAGTGTTTCTGATGTGGAGTGATCATACAGTGTCGCCAGTCGCCACAGTATTGCCAGACCAGAGGGTGATTCAATAAGCATTAGAAAGGGGAAACGTATGAAACTGTTACGTTAAACATACTCTTTTTGACTAATGTTTTAATTTGCAACACCCCCACAGTTCAAAGTCCTACTTTCATATGTTCACTTGAAAAACGGGACAAAGGATAAATTAAAAAAAAAAAAATCGGGACGTATGGTCACCTATCCTTTCCCCCATAGTGACACCTTCCTTCACTGCCGAAGTTACCTGAGTGCTTCACATGTCCAATCCTAGTTCTGACTTCGTATCCCATTTTGCCAGATTCTGTATCAATCAACAAGGGCAGCAAATTGTTACTACAAACACAAGCTTTCTCGCATGGCTTCCCGACTGTCGTGTATGAGGTTCACGCTGCCAACACCTTCGCATGACATGACGTAAACCTTCACCGCATTAAAACAGTTTGCTTTATTATCGTGGCCAGGTAACAATCTTTCTTGATCTGATTGTGCAGTTCAATGCAATGGCTGAGTACACGTTTGATGAGTATGTAGACATGCTATTAATTTATGACGAAGCCCATCTTAATGGAAGGCGTGCTCGTCTTCTTTACGCCGAGTGCTATCCACATTGTCGAGTGCCGTCACGTACTATCTTTTCCAGGATAGAACGTTGGCTCACTGACACAGGTACCTTCAACGTCAACAGAATTGACTGTGCTCTTCCGAGTAGGGATATACAATTCCGTATAAAAATATCCGGATACCGGATGCCTATCCATCCAGATTTAAGCTCCCGATGATGGATAACATCCGGATATCGAATATCCTGATGACGGATAATTCCGGATGGCTGGTATCCGAATGACGGATAATATCCGGATTATGGATATTCGGAAGCCGAATAATATTCGGATGACACCTGTATTATGGATAACGGATAATATGCAGAATGCTAAAATTCATCTACATAATATCCGGATAAAGTGCATATAATATTCACTGATAGTAGTGATGATGTGGATAACAGTCATCAGATTTATGGCTATAAAAATTATCTGGATATTATTCCAGTAATTATACTGATAGTTTTATTATTCGAATCTGATTAACCAGATATCCGAAAAACAAATGAACTGATATATAGCTGTTTGTTAGCGAGTAAACGAATATTCAAGCAAATATTCAGTTATTCGAGCAAAGGTAGGGGAAAGGGCCTTGTTAAGCCATCTTTCGGGTATTAATCTAGTGGAGCTAAGGAAAACCATGGAAAATTTCAGTCAGGTTAAACGGTAGCGGGACTCGAATCCGCCTTCCTCTCCATTGCCGGCCCGAAGTACAAAACATTAGCGACTGGATCGGAGCTGAGCAAATGACTAAATAAATTTTAAATCCATATTGATTTGGTTTCATCCCCGATTATATCATACACACAGGGATTCACGAAGCAGCGATGTGACAAATTGACCTTTTTGTCGCATCGAGCTTGAAGGATTTTCAAAGGTGTGGTGTAAGAATAAACCTAAGGGACCACATATGTAAGTTATTTTACGCTTTTTGTCGCATTTTGAGTGAAGAAAAGAGTTATTTAAGGGTTTTGGTTTGTATATTTAACGCAGAAAGAGGGGAAGGGAATTGTGGGACCTGCAGGGATCGCTGTTCTTATTGACAATAAAGCGAAAGCAATACGAAATAAATTGATTTTGAAGAACAAACTTTCAACGTATAACACAATTAGATATTTCCATGGAAGTCTCGAGATGGTTTTCAGTAGCATTTTAAGTTCGAGCCTGCGATCTCTTCCGTAGCGATCTGATGTAAAAAGAAGTTCTCTGTACTATAACATTTACTTACTTATTCTATGGCTTACGGTCAGTGTGCGAATTAACGGGAAGATGAGGAACCCCCCTGTGAGTCTGCATGTGCACACATGTATAATATATAATATTAGATTCATAATGTTATTTTCTTAACAACATTTCATCCCTCCCTGTAAAAATTCCTTAATTCGCACATTGCTTACAGTACTTGTAAGTTCATCGCCGCAGTAACACACGTTAGTCATAGGATTCCATCCTGGGCAAGATCAAGCCAGTTTTCATCAGAAACACCTACTTCTCGAAGATCTCTTCTAATATTGTTCTCTCGACATCGTCTCTACCTCCCCAACGGTCTCTTTCCCTCCAGTTTTCCAACCAGGATGGAATATAATCTTCGTTTTTCCCCTATCCGAGCTACATGACCTGCCCAACTCAGTCGTCGCGATTTCATTATTCTTACAACATCGGGTGAGTCGTACAGTCCGTAGAGTTCTTCATTATACAGTCTCCTCCATTCTCCGGTTATCTCGTCCCGTTTAGGTCCGTATATCTTTCTCAAGACCTTATTTTCAATCGCACGTAATTCATTTAAGTAAGTTCTAGCGTCACGTACTGTACACATCTTGAACAAAAATCAAAACTTCACGGTCCAGATGTTTGAAACAATTTATTAAACTTTTCGTATTAATACACATATTAAAAGAAAAATAATTCTGTTAACAGTACACTTGATAATGGCTACAAGCGTAGTTGAAACGTTGCGTTAAAGACACATAATTTATGTTCAGGTCGTACCCATCTTTCAGAACCCTAAAGTATTACCGGCGGAATAACTCTTATGTACCTTTTCAATTTCACCTTTCTTGATATTAATCGCGTAGTCAGGAGTTTATGAACTGAATAGAAACATACGTTTCCCAATAGTAAGCGACTTATTTATTTATTTTTATTTCTTTGTTTTGCTTGTTACATATGCTTCCAAGCATTTTAATTTGTTTCTTGTCTCTATCTCAACATTCTTAATTGTTATGTATCTATTTACTTCATTCCCAGTGTTTCAGCTTGTTACCATGTATTTTGTTTTCTCAATGTTTACCTCTAAACCTATCTCATCGCAAGATTCTACTAAGACTTCGGTGTTACTTTGTAGTACCTTTATATCTTCCCCTATTAAATCTGCATCATCCGCGTACACGAACAGTTGATTTAAACGTTCAGTGCAAGGCTTAAATCAACTGTTTGTGTACGCGGATGATTCATATTTAATAGGGGATGATATAGAGCTTATAGGCAAGATATCCTTTTTTGCCTTTTTTATTTGGGAATCAGATATTCTAACACAAAATTAAACAATATTTTTTATAAGGCATCACCTTGTTCAAATCGTTCCGAATCTCGAAACTACCTGATATATAATTTCGTACTCTGCTGCTACCGCACTCTGCATATAGTATCTATCCGTACTCTCCTTATGGGGTCGCTGAGACACATCCTCACTAGTTGAAATAATATTTTTTTTTTTCCTTCGGATTTCCAAAGCGTACTCTGATACTTTCAATTTAAGTTAGAAAAATATGCTTTCTTAAAATCAGTGAATAGCTAGCTAGGGAACAGTTCATTGTATTTCCACTTTTTTAAGATTTGTCTCCAGGCGAAAATCTGATCCAAAAAGGATCTATTTCTTCTAAATACATATTGGTGATCTCCAATTATTTCATCTACGTATACGCTTACGCAATTTAGCAGTATATTACTTAATACTTTGTAACATGTTGGTAGTAAGCAGATTCCGCGGTAATTATTATAGTCCGATTTATCGACTCTATCATTTAAGTGCTGCAAATTTTCTGCTCTGTGTAGATAAATAGTTAAAAAATATAGTCTTCAATTTTGCTGCCCCTTAAAAAAAACTTGCAAAATTTTGAACATGATTTCGCTTTACACGGATAATTGAATCGTCAGTTTGAAGAAGGAAACAAATCCAAAAAGCTGTTTTGTGGGAAATTAACAAAAACTGTATAATATGTTTATTTATTGAAAGAAAACAATATTTTTACTGAATATTCGAAACGGTCCTCTGATCCTTGCGTACTGCTCAGACAGTTTACAAGTATTGTATTTTTTCCTGTAGAATTAAAATAGTTGGTGGATTTGTGCTTTTTTCTTCAAACTTATGGAAAAACGTCTGCACGTTTGTAAGTGTTGAGACTTAAGAATGGAAAAATCGACCAGAAAATGGAGATAAACGCGCGATAGAATCCTTCAAATCAATGCTATTTACAATAAATGTATGCACAATGAACTCGAAAGTTATAAGTAAGTAATAAATTAATTTTTTTCCTTCTCCCCACTGATGTAAATTTTGTCCTACAAATGTGCAAAACTGCTTTTATTCCGTAACATTGATAGCAATAGTTACTGTATGTAAATAAGTGTCGGTATAAGTTTTCTTGAGTTCAG
>JAGDQP010055421.1:0-13144 GCA_022664845.1 Lepisma saccharinum
ATGGTAAGAAGGGATCAGAGCAATGATTACGCAAGATTTGCTTTCAACATCAGTGTATTATTTTTTCAGCTACGAAAAACTATTAAAAAATTTACAAATTTAATGTAAGCACAATCGTTGGGGTACCTGCATACTTTTGCGTACGTAATATTTGAACCACCCGTAAAGTGAGTTTTCTAAGACAACACTTGTACAATCATGTTCAAAATTCTTAATGGTTCCTGAGCATTTATATATATATATAAGGATTTGTAGAACATCCCTTTATTTCATTTCTGGAGTATAGTGTCATCTATTGCTGAAGTCTGGTATGGTATAGGACTCTTGGTGAGCACAAATTTTGACGAAAGTGATTGAAAATGTACCATTCTGGCATTGCCTGGTAGAACCTCACTCACGATAAGCGTGACGAGGATTTAAACCTCGTTATCTCCCCAGTGTGGATTCGTTGACAACAATCTTCTGACAACTTTATTCAAGTTTCCAGCTGAAACATGACGGACCGTAGTCAACAGTTACTAGAGTTACCCATATAAAATAAAGTTTAAAGTTTTTTGTTTTTTTTCTGAGACACGGGTCATACAAGAGTGGTCTATCAGGAACTATGAAACAAGATGAACCAGTCTTGTTTGACCATTTCAATACTAACTCTGGAATTCCCTCCCTTCTTAACTAATTACGTTCTCTTACCATATATAAATGCAACAGCTGTGATTTGAACATTGGACAAGTTAAAAGTATGAGTTAAACCATACTACCTAATACAAAGACACCCAGTTGGTTGGCTTGTAACATTGTTCTGTCGCTTAGAACCGCTTTAAGGCCATGGTAGAGTCATTTTCCGGTAAAATATAGTTATCTTCCCGCCTTCTGTTGTGTGCCCAATACGTTTGAATCTACCGATTTCCACATTAATGATCCATGTTACAGTTCTGATCTTAAACAACGAAAAAAAAAAAGTTATCCTTTCAGTATAGTTGAAGTCACGGTAGATTCTCGAAGCCAAGATGTTCATATTATACATGCTTTTGTTATGTTAGCCATATGAGATGTGAAATATACTGGCTATTGAGCACAATATGAAAAAAGAGAGTAAGGAAGAAAGTAGACGAAAGTCTCGACTATATACAGCCCAGTCATCTATTGGTGGCACGTAGAAAAAAGCAAACAGAAAACCACGAGTTAGGATGGTAGCCTGAGCGAAATTCGAACACACGACTCTTCCTTAAATGCGTAAATAATTATGCACCAGCTCTTTTTTTTTTAATTATAATGTTTTAATTCATAAATTGATTAAATTCACTAATTGAGTCTAAAGTAACATTTTTTTTTTTTTTTTTTGGATGTTTTTTATGCTGTATGGAGAGAGGTTTTTTCATCTTTAACATGGACCCACTGGTTGAGAAGGCCCATTACGGTGAGTATTAAAAATTAAAAGTTATTGGTAGTCGGACCAGGCACGTACCCTCAAGCTCGTTTCGGGAAGGGACCAGCGCCCTTGAGGGAAGGGGAGGTCCGAGACCTGTCTGGGTGTGAAATTTACGTAAAATGCATATAATTTTGCCAAAACTGAAACTAATTTCAGAAAAGATCTGAATTTGGGGGGGACCTGCGTACTTCCCTGGGTTGGACTAACTTACTCAATTTATGGCTTTCGGAATGCGCAAATTTATCGCTGTGTATGAAGTCCTAAAAAAACTTAGGGAATTTTAATATATTCAAGTAGCTGGAATTGAACTGTATTTATGGCCTTTAGACATCTGTGACTGGGGCCTGAAAAACCTAAGAAAAAGTTAAAGTTAAATGTGGGATTTTGTGCTTCTGTAAGCCTTTTTATTAATATTATTAATTAACAAAGTTTTGTTATGGCAGCAATTCCTAGGGAATAAGTCTTGCCTGAAAGATGTAGCGTGTCTTCCGATTCAAGCGATTTCAAAGTCCTGCTTCTTAAAACTTGTCTACTGCTAACGGAATTATGTGAAAGTTCTGTAGGTCCTGTTTCTTATTTGATACCTTATTTACTGTATAGCTGTAGTTAATGTTCTTTTTTGTTTGAGATCTAATAGTTAAGTCCAACCTGAAAACCTGGGTGAAGTCTGGGAATTCATTCAGACCAGCTAATACTTTCGGAAATAAAATCTCACACATATGTCAATGTTCCTGACAATTAGCGAAAACAAAAAGCAGACTGCGATCTATCAAAGATGATCTCCTATAAAAGGTTCCAGGTGTGTACAAAATCAATTGTAATTGTGGGAAATCGTATATTGAGTCAGACAGGAAGAACTATTGAAACTAGAATGAAGATGCATCAGCTACATTGTAATAAGAGTAATTTGGAGAAATAAGCTGTAGAACATTGGTATGTATGTGAAGAATCTCAATTTATTTCCAAGAGAAGGTGGTGTTAACGCAAAAGCAGCGATTATTTAGAAAGAATTAGAGAAGTCGTAATCGAAAGAACGACGCATGAACAGAACATCAACGAAGGCGACAATTATAAATTAAATTTAGACATCAACAGTAGCAAATTTCAAAACCTAGTCATAACATCTTTAAAGATGTCGACGGATAAGTCAATGAAAGAATTGTTTAAGACTTAAAAAAAAATAAAAGGTATAGTCAGCGCCAAAAGTTTGTACGCAGTGGTTACTTTTCTTCTCCAAATAACTTAGGATGGATAGATCGATTTGAGTACAGGTTTTTGTAACTTAGAGAAAATAACAGTCTCTTTACGTTAACAGGAAACTGTACTTAAATCGGTAAATACATTTTACGATTGGGTACAAAGTTTTGGCGCTGACTGTAATGACGTAGAAACTCGAGTAAAATACTTAATTATGGAAAATCGCCATGAAAGTCATTTAAACATTCATGTTCGATGGCGTCCTTCTCGACAGCCCAGAGAGACATGCAATATGTAATTATCTTCCACAGAAGATGTCTAGGTGAAACGCACGATAACAACGAGTCAGCTAAATTTCTTCGGCAGCCAAATCAGCCCAGTTTAATTATTACTAATATTGTGTAGTTATGCCTGTACCCAGTCCTGTTGTTTAGTGGAGAAAGTACCCAACTTCATATGAGCAGACTCAATTCCTGTTCACATCGAGAAGTCTTTTATTATAATAGGTCTCATCTGTAAGCGGTGCTTAATCTTTTCCTTGACAAAGGATTAGAATTAATAATAATACCTTCGTTTATCTTCTGCCACGGACTTAAAAAAAAAACAGGCAGTGAGTAACTAGCCGATATAAAACTCTAAGACACAAAGTTCCCTGCCTCCTTTTTGTTACACCTAGTTACGAAACTATACATCTCTGGGCTTAAGGCTACAGGTCGCCACCTCTTAACTCTTTGCATTGGTCTTTGAGATCACATTAATATACCAGCCAGAGCCTGTGTTCTTGGTACTATCTCGGTATTCGTCTCGTGAGACTGAGGAAGCTGGAAAAGATCAGAATGGTTGACACAGAGGAACTCGCCGCCTTCCAGTGTTTATCCTAAGTCAACGACCGTAATCACTGGACTATGCAGAGTGGGTACACATACATCTGCAGTTCCTAATGCATTGCTAAATTAACCCAGTGACCAAAGTTCATTGATAATGTATTGGCAGTACGGTAATGCGTACTTGATTTTTTTTAAATGGGTCCGTGGAAGCTACTTAGAGTGGTAAAAGAAGGGAGGGCCACTGTGATGACGAGCGGAATAATGAGGTTCACTGTACACACCTCTGCCTCTCACTCAGTCACTCACTCACTCACTCTCTCTCTCTGTTCTGCTGTACTTCTTGCTATTTCGAGAATTGCTGTGTGGGTGAAGAGCCTCGAGAAATCAAATGATGTTATAAAGGAATTGACTGTAGACGTTATCAGAAGAGAATTTTGTATTAACGTTTGTATTGCTAATATTTAAAATAATGTTAATGTAAAATTTTGTTTTTCTTCCTTTTTCAGACCAAGATCTAATGGGAAGCGTAGGTCTGTGTGAAATGTTACATCGAACCAATCTCTTAGCGATCGTAGCGGGAGGATCACGGCCTAAGTTTGCAGAAAACACTGTTTTGGTGTATGATGATATATCTAAGAAATTTGTACTGGAATTCACATTTCCATCGCCAGTGAAAGATGTTAGACTACGAAGTGATAAGTAAGTAAAAATAATCAGTTAGGGTGTACAGTAAGTCTTGCATTTGTTGTTAATTTTGTTTTACACAAAGACCTCCGTGTGTGGTAAGAAATATTTGACGCTGCAATGACAGGGAATCGAACCTGTCTCTCCCGTTGCCGGCCAGGTGTCTACCATAGAACTACGATGATGATGATGATCAACCTCTATGCATGTTAAATATTCCTCAAACATCTTCCAATCTTGTATGTACTTGTATATGTGTTTAGAAAGTGTAATAGTAAAACTGTCCAGCGGTCTGGAAAACTTGGGAAAATCAGGAAATTTAGTAGGTCAAGGAAACATAAAAAGTTAGGGAATTTTCTTTAAACTATAGAAAGGTCAAGGAATTTTAAGATTTCTCCGTGTTCTGTCCAATTTGTGGATGTTCCAGCCCGTCTGGTAAAGCGGGAAAAGTCAGGGAAGTTTTTTCTTACTGCTCTCTGGACGCCCTGTACAGGTATTTCCTGTGTTATGTGGAGGTAGCGATCCACATACTCTTGACCTACGGCACGAACTGAGGTAAAGTGGCCAGTACCGCCTTTACCTACAAAATACTGGTTGTAGTGAACACTGACATCTACTTTAAATAAGAACCGCCCGGCGGGCCAAGTCCTCATGTGGGCTGTCGTGACAAGGAGGTCACTCTGCAAAAATTCCCCGAATTATTTACCGGGATAATAGTTGTTAAATGAATGCATGTAACACACAGTAAGTCTAACCGCGCACTAGCTACTGTTTCAGAGTGACTTGTAATTACTTTTTAATCATCGAATCAGGATCAATTGAACGACTGAAATATAGTACATCAATCTCGTATAGAACACTCTATTATTATTATGGAGCAATTAAAAATTATATGAACGTTCTATTTTGAAGGTGTGGAAACTGCTGCCTGTATAGATTTCATGTTCAGGCTTGTCGGTGAGCATTGGTTCATGTCTAGTTGCTTGCAGAAATAAAAATTAAAAAATCGGAATTCATTGTAACAATTAGCATTGTTATTCGTTGGAGCACGTCCAAGTATTATGTAAGCACATAGTAACTTTACCCCTCCTCCCAATCTTTTAAGCAAAAATAAGCGGATACACGACCCGCTTCTGTAAGACTTGTCAGATTTCTTTCTGTTACATCGTAAATCTAAAAATCTGTTTAAATCTTGAGATCTGATATGTTTTAAGTGAACTTACGTAAGCATTGCTCTCATCCCCCTTCTTATTGACAACAAGAGTAAGCAAAGCTTGAACGCCCCTTCCCCTTGCACCGACATTTTATGTCTACATGTGTGCAGTGTACAAATCAAAGATGCCACTGGATATTGAACTGTTCATTAGTGAGGTTGTGAAACTACTACTAATCTATATGCGGGGTGTAACAAGACTTCAGGGAAAAACTTCGGGAGGAGAGTCCTGATATTGAAACAGGGGGAAAAATTAGTGAATGGGGTGGAAATTTCGACCAGTTTCGGGATACAAGATGCTGAAAGCGTGGGAAAATAAACTTTAAGGTTTCATAGTTTTAAAACCACGAACAATAGAGCTGAAGTGGAATGTTACCCTCAGACATTTTAGACCTGCTCTATTGAAAAATGCATTTTCCAAAATTGTGCGATAGGTGTGCAAGGGTTCCTAAATTCCCGGATTTTTTTTTTTTTTTTTTTAATTAGATGTATGTCGAAATGACTATAAATTAAGCGACTTAATTGAGTAAAGATGACATATGTAATCACTAGAGCCCGGATTTGTATGTAATTATATGTTGTAAATGGATGTTTGTAGACACAAAAACTCGCAAATATGCATGAATCAAGTGATCAGGACCATTCTGAATCAATTTCATTTTACATATTTCTTACCTATTTTAGTGGATTTCTCTCTAGCAACTTTTTTTCTGCAGAATTTTCTTCGGTGTCGGGATTTTACAACGTTCTAAAACTGGAAAAGAGAAATTAGGTCAGATAGTGTCTCTGCTCTCTAGTTCATGCTATTTCTGTGAATTAGGAATTGCTGGGAAAATCACGTGACATTTCAGTGAACGCTTCAGCTTTGAATGAAAGGGAAAGGTCTAGGGGTTTGGACCATGGAATCACCGACTCTTTGTATTTATTTGTCTTCTTGAAACTATTTCTTGGCAATTCATTATTTACCACTGTGTTGTTTGGAAGCAAAGGATACGCGTGCTAGTGCTAACCGCTCTTTCGAGAATTACATTTTTTCTCTTGGTGAAGTGAAGTTTAATGGCATGGCTCCGGTTGCATCGACGTTGGGGACAAAGGATCGCTGTGGATGATGCATTCACGACTGATGGAAAAATTGTGTGTACAGCGTGTGACAAAAAAAAATGGATGTTGCATGAAATCGCAATTGGAACAACATGCGCGAAGTGCTCTCCACTTGCGGAATAAACAACAGAGATCAAGAAACAAGCAAGTGCTTCTCACGCAGATTAATCAAGAGAGACCCGTGGAACAAGCTTCAGGTGGATGAATACCGGTCGTTCGTGGAAAAGTACTGTAAGCGACAAATTCCAGATGAATCGACATTGCGCAAGAGCTATCTTAATGTTTGCTACGAAGAAAGCATAGAGAAAGTTCGGTGTGAAATAGGAGAATCCTTTATATGGGTCGCCGTAGATGAAAACTATGGACGCATTAGGGCGCTATATAGCTAATTTAATTGTAGGGAAACTAGATGTTACAACTTCATCAAAGCCTTTTCTGATATGTACGAGACCATTAGAACGTACAGACCATGAAAACATAGCTAGATTCGTAAATAGTGGACTGAAAGTGCTTTGACCTCAGGGATTAAAAGAGGAAAAGGTGTTAGTTTTGTATTCAGATGCGGCAGCATATATGCTAAAAGCGGCGAGTTCATTGAAAGTGTTTTATTCCTAATCCAGTTCATTTCACATGCCTTGCACACGGACTTCAACTAGTGGGCGAGGAAATAAGTAGCAATTTTCCCCTTGTGATTAGACTCATCTCTAGCACACAAAAAAAAAAGTGTTTGTGAAAGCTCCACATCGTGTTCATTATTACAGGGAACATTTGTCGGATGTTCATTTACCTCCTGAACCAGTTGTTACACGGTGGGGTACGTGGATTGAGGCTGTGGTTTTTACAGCAAGTATTTTACGCAAGTAAAGACTGTCATTGATATGTTCCCCCCTGAGACAGCGATTTCAGTGCGTGAAGCTCAGGCTGCCTTCAGTGACCCCAAAATTGCCTCCTCAGTTGTATATATTGCAACCAACTTCGGCTTTCTTTCTGGAAGTATCAAGGAACTGGAAACTTCTGGACTTTCCCTGCAGAACTCTGGATGTTATTGAAGATGCCAAAGAAAACAGTTGCTAATGCAGGAGGGGAGATCGGTTCAAAAGTATTAGAAAAATTGAAGAAAGTGTTGGAAAGAAATCCTGGATATGCCCTCTTTGCAGTTGTGAGGGAGGTACTTAGTGGTGAAGAAGTAGAGATACCCGGAGATATTTCCCCAGAGCATGTGCCGCTGTTGAAATACGCCCCTGTAACTTCATGTGATGTGGAAAGATCATTTTCAGCTTACAAAAACATTTTGTCCGACAGACGTCTTTCCTTGACCTGCGAAAACATGGAAAAGTATATTGTGGTGGTGCATTGTTTATCAAAGTAAGTTCCTGTTCAGTGGTGGTGTTTTCTTCAAACTCAAGGAAAAACAAATTATTTGAAATGTCGGATGTATTTTTTTTAAAATACACAACTGAGAATCTAATTTTGAATACTTTCTAAAATATCAAAATTTTTGTGTGAAATACTGGTGAGATCGTGTGTGACGTGTACAGCAGAGAAATGAAGTTTGTTTATATTCTAAATGGGTGTTAGTGTGACATTCATTTTTAGAGCAGCATTTACATTGCTTGTAGAGCTTTGTATAAAAGACAACCTGATAATTCAGAGTGCAGGAAAGTGAACCAAACTATGTAAGTGTATTATTTTTCATTTCTTTATATGTGAGCTTTTGAATTGTTTTAAATTAAGATTTTCAGTGGTTTTGGTCTGAGCAGAAAAACGTAATTTTGTGAAGCTTTTGTGTAAGGGGAGCGGGGGGGGGGGGGTCTTGCATAAGTGCACAAGTAGTATGCTAGAGCTAGAGAATGCTTTGAAATAGGAGGATGAAATTTTGGTGTGTATTAGATCATGTGAACACCTAAGAATCCTTTCAACGATTGGATAACTTGAAGTTATATTTGTCATTGGATAAACGTATCCCATTTCTTTGTAATTTAAATTTTTTCATCTTCAAGTATCACATTTGAGACTACTTCGTTAACTAGAAGTTTTAGTATGCAAAATATTGCATCTTAGAAGTACTTATTTATGTAATCCTTCAATATTTAGCGAATTGTTAACAACATTTTGGACTAACAATTTTTATTTACACACCTCTTCCTTCATCAAAATATGTAAAGTTAACATTAGAATAGTCCCTGTCTGAAATATAATTAATTCACCAAGCAATTCTTGTGATCTTTTCCAATATTTTAAAGTTATATTTCTCTTTCTGTTGTTTAGATGCAACTTATTGTTCAAAGGTGTATTTTTAAATAATCTGATAGCTATTTTTTTTAATTAAAAATATAGAACTTCGAAATCACCTTACGTACATTTATAATGAGCAAAAGTCCTCCAAAATTTTCTTCATTATTAAAGAATATTGGTAACAATCCCTATGTACCTGTATGGTACATATTTTCTTGAAACTACATTTTTTAATACATATTTGGACAATTTTCGTTACATTTTTATGTACATATTTCGGTATTGTATGGTACATCAAAATCCGGGCTTTAGTAATCTCCTACATCCCTGTTGGGTAATGATATTCAGTCTCTTTGATAACATAGACAGAAGGTTCAATTAAAGTACTAAGTTTTTACTCGTACTGTTATGCAACCACGCATTTTTTTTAGTACATCGTTCGACCTATGAAATTTGCTTGAGATATCAACTTGGCGCAAACGAATTATTGTTTCCTGTTGCAAATCCGTCCCATTCATGCTCCTCATTTCGAACCATCGTTACTTCAGAGAATTCCTGGGAATCCCTTACTTCCTTTGGGGAATCCCTTGCGCACCCATTGCACAATTTTGTAATATATTTTTTTTGCTTCACGTAAGTTTGAATTTTCTGACGGTATCATGCCGCCTCAGCTCTTACTCTTCGTGGTTTTTGAAAGTATGAGGCCCTAAAGTTTATTTTCCCACGCTCTCGGCATCTTGTATCTGTGAAGCTCGGTGGAATTTCTACCTCGTTCACTAAGCAGAAATTTTTCTTCGAGGTCTTGTTCTATCATGCATATTAAATAATCCAAGATTAAAAAATTATTTTTATATGAAATTCAAGGTCGAAATGGTATCAACATGTCATCAAAACTAACAACACTCATTCTAAAATAATTCAGGAACTTGCTGTGGTGCTCTATTCAGATGATAAAAGTAAACGGAATGACCACTAAAACATCTAGCTTCCTACTGGATGCACCCAAAATTAACTCCTTTATTTTCTTTTCCTTAAAACCAGATCACAACCACAGACAGTTTGTATAAACAATCCGTTTCGTATTGAACTGTAGACAAACATATGATTACAGATAAATTTAAGTAATAGAAAAAAGATGATAATGTGCTAATTCTTTCCTCTTAAAGAGTTCGTTGTCAGGGTTTGTTTCAACAAAACATGTATGGAAAACTGATTCTTGGTGAATGTAGTACTGTACCTTAAAATGCATATATTGCACTCTTCATGGTTGCATGATTATTCATGATATATTAACAGTATTTGTAGCCTGTATCGTAATTCCGTAAAACTGCGTGATTCCTATCACCTAGGTCGTGACCACTCCGAGCGGCTCTAGCTCAATTGGTAGAGCGTTGGATTCGCATTCTGGAGGCCCTGCGTTCGATACTATCGGCTGATTATCCTGACTGAGGATTTCCTCAATCACACCAGGCAAATTAGTCACTACCCTACCTTGCCCGAGCCATAGATACCTAAATCCCATTTATAAAATTCCGATTCAAATGCAGAAGTTATATGGTTGGAATTTAGATACAATTTTCAAAATGTTGACTTGTACAGAAATTATTAGATTGCTCAAATGTGCGTACCAGAAGAGGGAGCGATTTTCTTATTCATTAACTTTCAACTGGCCAAGAAAAATAGTCGTTAGTGCGCGACTGGCCTAATTTATCGCCCATAGGCACACCTCTTCCGCCGTGATCGAAGAATCAACCCTAGGTTGAAAAGTTTCTTCGCAGGTAGATAAGAATAAACGTTAACCTTTTGATCACAACAATGATTAATTTCTTTTCAGGTTAGTTGTGGCGTTGAGTCATCAAATTCACGTGTTTTCATTTCCAAGTCCAGCTCAACGATTGTTCACCTTAGAAACCAGAGAGAACCCTCTTGGCTTGTGTGAAATTAGTCCCATTGCAACATCTGAACGTCAGCTTCTTGTATTCCCTGGACATAAAATAGGAAGCATACAATTAGTGGTAAGTCTGTTTTATATAACAGTCCAATTATTGCTTTTGTCGAATGGGAACTTTGGTTTTATGGACACAACATTGTAATTCAATTATGTTTATGTCGTATTAATTAAAGATATATTTTCATCCGCTTTGCTGTATTGATTGGGTTTATATTTACTTTATTATTTTCATATTTTTTTTTTTTCAAATTAAAGCAAGTAAGCTTTATTTCTCGTATGGACTATTAGACTTCTACGTATAAGACATCGAGCCGCCGTAGTTCAGTGGTACAGCGTTGGCGTAGCTTTCGGGACGTCGTGGGTTCAATCCCAGCGGCCGACCATCCTGACAGGTTTTTCCAAGGTTTTTTTCCTGTCACACCAGGCAAATGCCGGGATGGCACCTCTAACATAGGCCCTGGCCGTCACCTTCCCGAATCCTTTCTCCTTCCGTATCCCGGTCTGAGCCTTAAGATGCCTAAAGGCCATAAATAAAATTCAAGTTCTAGGTACAAGAATAAATAATTGGTTGTGTAAGTTATTTTCAAGTATTTTTGCTTCATTTCCTTGTAGTATTATATTCTGTAATAATTTCCCCAATAATTTTGAAAATATTTCTTGTCTTAACGTAATGATTCTATTGTTATATTGCATAACCTGTTCTTATTTCTTGATATGGTAAACTCGTTAGAATGCAACTAGGAGAATTCCTTTGACAATATCTGGTTTTTACCTGATGTGATTAGGTTAGCAACCGGATCAGTCAGCTGGGCTGTCAAGTTCTCGGACTCGTTTTGTTGATGTAGTGAAGTGTACGCGGCAGTGCATGCGTTCATACTATCCGATTGCCGTGACAAGTTTTTCTATAGAGAACGCATTATGGTATAAAGACGGGAGGCTCATGGGGCTAAAATGCTTAGACTAATTATTGTCTAAAAACTTTTTATTCTGATCAGGAGAATACATAATTTTTTGCAACTTAGCTATGTAGTGTAGATTTTTATACAAAAGTTTAAGCATTTTGCTATATCTACAGGGAGCTGGGGGCTGCAAATAAAAAGTCAGTATTTTCGAATTACTTCAAGGCTGAACCCTATCGAATGGTGTACGGCAAATTAATTTAGGAGCAACGGAAGGAAGTACCCTATGTTTTAAATAAATTAGACACTCAAAACCGTTCTATAGCTATATTTATTAGATATTACGTATTTGGAAGAGTTTAACAGCTGCGGACTTTCCTTAATTCTTTTTTAGTATTTTCCTGGTACCTGATGATAAGCTGCTGCAATCATTTCTTTAAGCTGAATGCAGTTCCTCTCTGGCGCTGAAGTAGTGCTGTAATGTAGAATGTAGTTCGAGGAGCGGAGGGGATTAAATGTAATCATTCTTGAGTTCCTACTTATTGCGATTTTGAAACCAATAACCTTTTTTTTTTTTCTTACCACGTCTCCTAACAAACTACCACACACGAGAACTCTCAACTATGGCGGGAACAGATGTTCCAACTGGACCTGGTGAAAACTTGAAATTATTCTTTCTTCAGGTTTCCATTACGTAAAAAGCCTGACAGACAAAGCAATAGTATGACTGGAGGCTTATCCTCTCCATTTGTGAAATCTATGACTGCTGTCCTAAATAATTGTGAAGATTTCCAAGGACTGCGTAAGGAATTAAAAGCGAGAACTTTTAAAATGAGTATTTCCTTCTTAAGAATATACCCTTCTTCAATATGAAAAGATCTCTGAAAACCGGAAATTATTTTATGTGAGGCTGCAGCAAAAAGTTGAAACACCTCTTCTAGGACATATATATAATAAAGAAACCATTATATTCAGGGATGTATTTCGGTGTTATTTTTTGGCATGGCCCACTGCTTGAAGGGAGTACGATATTGGATAGTATAACAGGCCATGACAGAATTTTGTTTTGTTCGTCCAGACGTGTGGATACTTTTGGCCTTGACGGGCCAGGGCCGAAATCCACCCTTGATTGTATTAATCTGGTACTCTATTTTGAGGTTTGATACTAGAAGAAGTATACAATGTAAAGAGTCGTAATATACGCTTTACAACCATGTTATAAACCTCACAAAGAAATTCACCTCCTGCGTTAGAAATCTGGTACCAGTAGTCATAGTGATGGAGAAATTACGACCTGATGATTGTGTGGAAAAATGGAATGAACGCTGTGTTTACTCTTCAGAAATCTACATAATATTTCGAGATACTTCCGTTTCCTTAGAACCTGAGTTCCGTGGTGTAGTGGCGAAAATATCTGGTGTAGTAAAAAGTAATCCATTATTTTGCCAATAGATGGCTTCAGTGATCTGTATCTCGCGTTGTATAAGTCCGATCGGGTTCAACGAGATGGCGTTCAAACGATGAGATTGCGTACTACAAACACTGTTCAGATAGTTGTGATGAGTTGACTCAGTGTTGTGTGAGCGCGCGTCAAAATGGACACTAGTA
>JAGDQP010055422.1:0-13144 GCA_022664845.1 Lepisma saccharinum
TATATCCTAACTAGAGCTATATATTACTTTAAAGTTGTACTGTTTTTTCTCTCTATTTCAGAATATTATTTCTAATCTAAACCCCAAATTATATGTTACAAACTATTTTAATATCATATAAATATTCTTGTTCTTGTACTGAGATCCAAAAGCCTGCGTACCCATTTCATATAAGACAAGGGACGGTAACTTTTAAAATTATATCGTCTTTCGAGACTCTTGAGACGAGAGTGAGACAAGACCGAGACTAACATGTCGTCTCGATACCATCCCTACTATGTCCATGCATTAAGATGGTCGTGTGGGTGCGTGCTCGACTGCATTACTAATCTAATCTAGGTAACGGAAGGAACATTTAGTTACTATATGTTCACTGAGAAGGCCATTCAGAGCTACGTAAAATTTATTTCGATGATAAAAGCGGGCCCCCTGAAGCCTCGGGCCCGCCTGGTTTGCAGGCCTTGGAGGCTCTAATATTACGCCACTGAACACTGGTGTTCTTACTTAAAAGCATAGCCTATATTTATATGCGCAATGGCGGAAAGCAGTTCGTACAGTCCAGATTATCATAGTAAGACG
Organism: Lepisma saccharinum; assembly: GCA_022664845.1. Classification (NCBI taxonomy): domain Eukaryota; kingdom Metazoa; phylum Arthropoda; class Insecta; order Zygentoma; family Lepismatidae; genus Lepisma; species Lepisma saccharinum. Next base: position 580 of record JAGDQP010055422.1, read on the forward strand.
CACTGCTGTCACAAGGTCTAGAAAATCAGTATCCCAAATACATTACAGAACATAAATACATAGCATCCATCTAAACGTCTCCTTTAGTTTTGCTATTATTTATGAGCAAGCCTACGAATTTAAGGAGCCTAAATAAGAAAGAAGAGTAGCGTATTAGAAAGAAGAAGCAATGTACGTCATCATAAACGTAACGGCTATTTATATATATATATATATATTCTATCAAACGGGACGTTTTCGTTGCCATTTCTTCTCTGAATAAAAACTATCATTTAACTTGGATAACAATACGTAAGAGGTACGTCCAGGTACGAATAATCGTTGCATTGAATGGTTTTAAAGAACAGTTGGAAACACGCAAGCCAATGCTGAGGGAAATCAACGAATATAATATAATATGTGTGGCAGCAGTTATAATGCTTTTCAATCTTCGTTTACGACGTACGTACTGAATCCAGACGAGTCCAGTTTTCTTCCGGTAATTTTTAATTTTTGTTTCCTACATTGTTGAAATAGTTTGATTGTTGTTGTGAATATCAAAACCTATAACAATGAAGTTCTTTTAACAATGAATAGAAACAGAAAATTAAAAATCAGCATTGATCGAACACTTGAATTGGTTATGGACTTTCTTTCCTAAAAGTTAGAACTCTCTAGGCTTGAATTTGTACGAGCAGCATTGAAATTTTCGTGTAACGATAAGAATATATTAGACATATATGGAGGTAGTGATGACATCTTTTGTTGGAGATCCTTCCTTTACATTAACCTTAATACCAATACGTATCAAACGTATAGTGGATAATCAGTGTGATGTTGATGTCGATACTGATATTACTTGTGATGTCGGGCCTAGGGTTGCCGACCGTCCGGTATTTTACCGCACGGTTAGGTTTTGACCTCCTTGTCCGGTGTCCGGTACGACCTCAAAACCGGACGTTAAATGTCCGGTATTTTTTCCTATTCTCTGTTTGTTCTATTCATATTATCTTTTAATTCTGTGGAAAGTAGATTTAGTTGAATCTGGATTCTAAAATGAACCGCATTTGACAACCGGCTGATCACGGTCCTAGCGCAATTCCATTCCGCAACGAATTTGTTGTTTCGGCGCAGTGATGTTATTGTTTGCAAGGCGGCAGTGATGCCAATTTGGCTAAATCTAGCATATTTGGAGAGGCATTTAGCCATACAAATGTACGAAATGCTTATAGCCTTAAATATAGCTTATTTTATGAAACTCTTGCCATTTTTGGCCTTTTTTATTAGCCATTAAATGATTTCTAAAAATACTTTTTTCTTTGAAAATAAAGTGTAAACTTGAAAAATAAACCTATCTGTCATTATATACAATCGTATTAATTGATTTCTCAAGACAAAGGATGTTTTATTACGCAACAAACCCTTGTTTTAGTCTTTTTCTCTCTCCCCACCCCACAGATTTAGAGCTACTCGACAATCCTTGTCAACTCAGATAATAATTTTATTGTCGCTCCCGTACCTGTCCCATTTGCTACTTTTTAATAATTTTAATTTCGCATTTCATTGCAAGATTCTTAAGCAGCAAGATTAATTGCAGCAAGAATGAGACTACCTAGGTATATATCTTGGAGTTTTGTAATACAAATTTAATTAATTTTCAGTTCTTCAAGCCATGGAGAGTAGAAGAGAGCGAAACTGGTAAGACTTATTTTTCAAGTATATTTTGTGCATGCCATAATTATATTGCCAATTATATTTGCTTTTCTGTTTTAAAGTGCGATGTATTATTGATGATGGATTACAAAAATTACATGTGCCGACTCAACCAAAAATGGAATAGGTAAGTTTAATAATGGCTTCAACAGTAACTAAACTTATTAAATTCGAACTCCGAATCGCTCAATTTTATGTGAAGTAATCACTTTTCCGCAAGACCCCCCCCCCCAACACACACACACTGTGGGGTGTGTTTATTCCCCAAACAACCCCAACATTGACAGTTTTGCTGTAAAAATCGATAGAAACCGTACAAAACTTCACTTACACCCTCCCAATTTTGACTTTCCCCCACCCCCAAACTGAAAATCCTGGCTGAAACTCAAGTGGTTCACATTTTTGACGAGTGATGATGTCACAATCTTAAGGGTATACGTACTCCTGGAGGGTGTCCGGTATTTCTGTTTCAAAAGTTGGCAACCATAGATGTCGCATGGCTGAAAACGTGAACATTAAATTACAAAAGACACAAAGATTAAGAGGTTGAAGATTTGATTACGACTGATAAAAAGATGGAGATGGTCAGGTCTTATAGTTAGATGAACGAATGACAAATCGAAGACAAATGTTATAATATTCCCAGGGAAAGATGGTCAAATGCAAGATCGATACATGAAATCAAGCGACTTTCAAGAGCTACCTGGATAAGAACAACAGCTCACCGACACCGTGGATAAAATGAGATAGGTATTTTTCCAAAATGCCTTAATATGATATTTATCTATATCCATTTATAGCCAGGTTGGAGTAACTGGTTTCCCACAAGGTTCCTTCCTAGGTGGTGGATAGGGCAAAGCCCATCATATATGGTGGGTACCGGAAATATCCCGCGGCGGACCAAAACCAGCACTGCTGCCTTGCAGTTAGTAGAGGGATCTTCAAAGGCTAAGGGAAGATAACCCCGAAAAAAATATCATGGTGATATTTTACAGCAGCTTTACCACACTGAGGCTGAAGATGATTGACATCGGCAAAGATTAGAAATTCACAGACCCAGGAATATTGGCTGTTTGCCTTCACTGCGATGTGGAAGGCAACGGGAAGCCACCACATTATTTTCCCTAGTGTCAAGGTAGCCAGCCTATATAGATCGAAGATTTGTCCCAAAACTAACTATTCTGGAGGTAAAAAATATCCCGCTATCGGATCTCCGGGAGGGGGCATACCTTGGGGGAAGTTATTGAACAAAGAAAGAAATCGAAAAGATTGGAAGAAAACAAGAACAAAAGAGAGGTCAAGATTAAGAATCGGAACATGGAATGTCAGGTCACTATTGGAAGATGAGAAGTGGGAAAATCTGAAAGAAAAAATCAAGATTAACAGTAGGTTAAGGAAAGGTTATTTGGTAATAATTCTTACGAGACTTGTCGCCGAGAAATCCTTTCCCTTTCGAAGCTACCACGAGGTCTGTGTATTAGCACTTTAACCTTCATATTATGCTATCTATTTTTAATGCACTATCTGTGCCATGTCTTGCTCTCTGTAACAAAGATCAATCATTGGCAGAAATCTAAGAGAAACTTTGTGTTGCAATTTACGAGTACGTTAATATTAAGTGAAATCCATTAAAAATCCTTTAATTTTTATTTTCTGTGTGCCATTCTCTGCACAAGGATCTGTAATATTTTTTAAAGCGCAAAACAGTTTAAAATTCCATCAGTGTTTTAGCACAGTTCTTATGGTGTTTCAATCAATTTTAAGCCTGTGAGCTTTCTCTAAAATTGTGGAAAACTTGATTTTTCTCCAGGACTTTTGGAAGCGAATGCCATTTCTTCAGACAAGCATGATGATGCCTAGATGTGTACGAAATACAGATTTTGGTATTCACAAAATGTCAAAACAAGACAGGTGCGAGCAGAATTCAGTGCAGCTTTTTTTCTGCATACATTTGTTTCATGTGCATTTGCTTAGGGAAAACTCTGGTTAATAATTAATAATGTCATTAAATAATCGACTACTATCACTAAATAACCTTCCCCTTTAGTATTATTTTCATTGTTTTTTTCAATTACTGTGTGTTTATTATATCTTTGTAAACTAGTGGAAAACATTACCTAGAAGGATGGATCCAATATAGTTTTAAAAAAATATTTTATTTCCCTTATAAAAATTAATTTAATATAAAAATATCACCAAATTATCTTACCTATGGATACAGTTGGAGTTTGTGGTTAGATGGCAAGGAACTGGTGAAATTCGAGATGAAGAATATAGTATGTTTTATCTGGATCGGAAAGAGGAGGAAGTGGAGTTGGTCTAGTCCTTGTAAAGCGTCTAAAGGAGAAGGTTTTGAAAGTAGATTGCATCAGTGATTGCGTATTGATGGTAAGGCTGAAAGGAGAAAGGGAGGACCTAGTTATAATTCATTCCCAAAACTAAACATCCGAAAGAGGAGATCGAAATTAACTACGAATATCAGAGAGAGCAGAAGTACGCATGTGTCTTAGTGATGGGCGATTTTAATGCACTAGTAGATGAAGGACAGGATGAGATAAAACGGGCTTAGAGAGAGAAACGCAAGAGGCCAGAGATTAGCTAGTTGTGTTTTCTAACCAACAAACACAGATGATGGGTAACACGTTGTTTAAACAATGTAAAAGTAGAAAATACACCTGGACACGTTCAGACAATGGAAAGTTTCAGATCTACCACATGCTAATCAATTACAGGTTTAATATCTGTGTGGAGAATACAAAGACTCTTCCTGGAGCAGATATTCACTCCGACCATAATTTGGTCTTAGCGCAGATAGAGATAAAATTGAAAAACGTAGGTAAAAGAAATAGAAGAATGAGGAAGTTAACACTAGTGAAGTTTAGAAACGAGAAAATGAAAGAAATTGAAGAAAAGCACTTAAATTCGGTAGAAGTGGACGCAAGTAATAATGGATAGTGGAGTTCTTTAAATCAGTGCTTGCTCGATGCAACATAAGGAGTAATACGATACCATGAAGAGAAAGGAAATAAGAAAAAATGGGTTACAAAAGAAATGTTGAAGAAAATGAAGAAGAGAACAAAATGGAAGTGTATAGATGCATAAGAAGGTAAAAAAGATGAACAGGAAGCTAAATAATGAACTTCGAAGAGAAACATGGATCACAAAAAAATTGCAGTGAAATGGAAGACTTAGAAAGAACAGGAAGATATGATTTGATGTACAAGGAATCAAGGATGATGGAATTGGAAGAAAAGGGAAGCAAATATGTCTGGTCATTGGAGAACAAATATGTACCCCTATTAGTGATTGGAAAGGTATAATGGATAGTGTAAAGAATATATTAAAGAACTGTATGAAACCTCCCAACGCCATAGACATTAAAATAGAAGAAGAAGCAGAAATAAGTGATGACAGAAGGTTCAAAATACTAAAAGAAGAATTTGAGAAGGATCTTAGATGAAGAATGGTAAAGCAATGAATGGGTGTGGATGCTATTCCGATCGAATTGATAAAAAGTAGGAAGATAAAGGGAAAATTACAATGCTTCGACTCTGCAATGAAATTTATTACTCAGGAGAATGGTCAAGTGATTTTAAAAATAGTGATGATGGTTCCATTTGAAAACAAGAAGATGTGAAAATTGCCGAAGCATCAGCCTAATAGCTCAGATAGCGAAGATTCTTCTGCGAGTTTTAAACAGAAGATTATACTGTAGGGTGAATGGAAAATTGAAAAGAAACAGTTTGGGTTTCGAAGAATGAAAGGAACAAGGGACGCGACGCGATTGGATTGTTAAGAACAATAGGAGAGTGATCCATAGAGAAAGATAAGGAAGTATACCCTACCTTTCGATTTGTCAATTTCGAAAAGGCATTCGATCATGTCAACTAGAAAATCATAATGCAATTATTGAAGAATGCAGGTGTGGAATAGAAAGATCGAAGACTTATAAGGAACGTGTATGTGAATCAGACAATAGGAATAAAAGTGGACGACCACTTATCAGAACGAACAGCAGTGGCCAAGGAATAAGACAGGGATGTTGTCTCTCGCCCACTTTATTTAATATCTAGAAGAGGTTGCAAAGAGATTTTTCGAACGCGAAGGAGGCGTTACGGTCGGGGAAGAAGGATCAAATGATTAGGTTTGCAGATAATAAGATTCTTTTCGCAGAAAATGGGATATCACTTAACAAGATGTTGAAGAAACTGTAGGTAAGCTGTGAAGAGCACGGAATGAAAATAAACTTAAAGAAAACGAAAGGGGTGGTAATTGCAATAAATGTCATTCCATCTGAAATCAACACACTGTTTAACAAAATTCTACCTTACCCTCTCAGATTTCTATGATTTTGGTTTATTGCTTGAGCCCGTGGAGTATGTAAAAAAGTATTATTATTAGATTTTTGACGCAATGGTTTTTGTTCTATTAGCGTTCAAATACCACAACAGTCCAATGTTGCGTGTTGTTAGTTTACAAAATTTCTTATTACTCATCATCACTAGTACTAGAGAACTCAGAGAGGGCTCATTTAGAGCTATTGTAAAAAGTTTTAGTTTGACATGCCACTTGATAGAATTGCAAAAACAAAACAAAAATTGTTTCCCGAAACTTTTGCACAAATTTTCCAATTTGATTTTCTCAAAATGGGACATCTCAAAAATTTTCAAAAATTCGTACATGTTTGTCATACTTCCTTACAGCTATCACAAAAATTATAAATTGGGAGGGTCGCGAGAGAAAAAATATTTTCGTCATATGTCTGCGGAAGAAAGGCATTATGGTACATATTAAGAATTTGAATTTTATTTATGGTTTTTGCGTTGGGTATCTATGATTCAAGCTGGTACAGAGTAGGGGAGAGGATGCAAGAAGTCAGTCAGAGCCTGAATTTAAGGTACCATTCCGATATTTGCCTGATGTGACAGAAAAAATACCATTGCCCTGCATTAAGAATATTTAATTACGAACTAGTATGTGATAGAGATAAGCAAATGGATTCGTTCATGATAGCATTTTAACTGGTTAACCGAATATTGTAATTCGGACCCAGATTTGTATCTTGGAAATTTAAATGGAAGACCTGGATCAGGTACTTCAAACCGAGAATCTGGATCGTCGAATGGGATACCCGGATTTGGTACTCGAAACCAAGTATCCGGATTGTTGCATAGCATGCCACGATCTGAATCTATACGGTTCCAAGATCGGATCTAGGTACCAGGTTTCAAGATTCACTTTCTGGCATCCGATTTGACGATCAGGATTCTCGGTTCAGCAACCAGATCCAGATCCTCAGTTTCAGTTTAGCAGATTCGAATCCAGGTTCCGATTTCTAGACGCAGGTAGCTGGTTTCATTTTTATCAGAAACAAGATCTGAATAGATTTGCCATAAACCAGAAATTAAAAAAAAAACTATACATTTATTGTTCTTGGCAAATTTACATTTTTTGCTGTGGGTATACTTTGGTGTTGGAAACATTATTCTGACATAAAAATACGAAAAAGAAATGAAAAGGAATACCATCAAGGTTGCATAAATGCTTCATTTCGACGCTATAGACCGCCGAAGGTGTGGGAAAATGAACTTTAGAGCTTGAAATTTCTAATACAATTAACAATACAACTGAAGCGTCATGGTACTTTTAAAGTTTTGAAATCTGCTTTATCACAAGATCTAAATTCCAAAATTGTGCAATGGGGTGTAAGGAACTTTCCAAAGAAAAATTAAATTCCTATAAAATCACTGAAATAAAGGTGGATCAAAATAAGCATGAATCCACTCGGTAACAATAATTCCTTTTCACCAGGTCGATATCTCAAGCAGGTTTCCTTCACGGAACGATTTTTTAAAAATGATTTGCTGTTGCATAACAAAAGTAGTAAGAATTGCATAAATGAATGTTTGGTGTATTTATCAGTAAAAGAGACTGTCATTGTCCTTTTGGCATATGACGAAAATATTTTTTATCTCACGATCCCATTGTCGTCCCAAATTATAATTTTCATGGTAGCTGTAAGGAAGTATGAAAGACATACGAAATTTTTCAAAAACTTTAGAGATGTCCGATTTAGACAAAATCAAATTGGAAAATTTGGAGATAATTTCCGGGAAACAAAATTTTGTGAAATTCTTACAACTGACATATCAAACGAAAGTTTGTCACAAGAGCTTTAAAACGAGCCCACTCTTAGCTCTCTAGCACTTACGGTTGATGAGCAATAAGAAATGTTGTAAATTATTAACTCGGAAAATTTGACAGCTGTTGTGATTTTTCAATGCTAATAGAGCAAAAACCACTGCATCAAAAAAAAAAATGAAAAAAGAAGAAGAATATTATTTTATATACTTTCATGGCTACAAGTAATAAACCAAAAATCATAGGAATCTGAGAGGATAAGGTAGGAAAAGTGTGTTGAATTGACGTGGAATGACTCAACAAATCAAACAACAAGATTGAAAGAAGAAAATGCAGAAAAGGTATCCAGCTCCAAGTATATTATAAGTGAGGATATGAAATGTGAAAAAGTGATAAAGACGAAAAATAGCGATGGCGAAACAGGTGTTCACTAAGAAGAAAAATCTTTTCTGCGGGCCGATGAACAAAGTGTTAAGGAATAAATTAATTAAATATAATGTATGAAGTATTGTGTTGTATGGATTAGTAACGTGGATTTTACGAAAGTGAAGAAGGAAAACTGGAAGCCCTTGCAAGGTGGATATGGAGAAGGATGAAAAAGATCTGTTGGATACAGAAGATACGAAATGAAGAAGTGCTGAAGAGAATAGGCGAGAGACAAACAATACTGGAGACAATCAAAAAGGAAAAGAAACTGGTTAGGGCATTGGCTGCGCAGAGATTACATACTAAGGGGTGCATTTGAAGGTATGATTGAAGGACGAGGGGAAGATGACGAATCCAATTGTTTGTTAATATTAAGGAAGATAAATCGTATGTTGAGATGAAAATGAAAACACAAGATCGGGATAAATGGAGAGTGCTTAGCTTACCTTGAAGGACCTGACGCTTTCGGCAGAACACTAATAATGATGATCTATTTATAGAGGTGTCTGTGTGTGTGTTTGTGGGGTGAAGATTTTTAAAAAATGTGTTCAGTCAAGGCCGCTGAGTGAGAGAAGACGAAAACAACAGAAGTAATTTGGCAGCTTTATAGCCTCTTTCCGTGTTGTGATAACCCTTACTAAATGAGAGGTAAAGAAACAGAAAGAATAGAAACACAAATCTTAATATACGTTAGATGAGACGATAAGTTGTTCTGCGTTGTATGCTAATTTATTTAAATGTTCTGTGGATTGTGCGCATAACAACATTTGTGAATGTTACTCCTGGCGAAAAGCAACCACAAGTTACAACACAGCAAATTACTTCTGTAGGTGAAAAATTTTCTGACAATGATTTAGTGTAGAAAGTAGCGAAAGTTTCCAAAATAGATTAAGAAAAACTACAAAAATTTTATTATTTTCACTTGATCGTGAATCCTTGGGTTTTATTGGAATGATGTTGAATTTCACTGCACAGTTACTAGAAGAGATACTACTTCTTATTCAATGCAACATTTCTGCCAATATTTATAAATAATTGAGAAATGGATTCCTTCCTTACAGAACGGCTGTAACACGACGCGAAGCATAGAGAGGATGAACCCTTGGGCGCATTCCGGGAGTATGGCAAGCCATGCGTCTTCGACATGATGCCACAGCTTCATTAACCGTAACTGGGGGAGGTCGCTGGCGTAAGAGGCATTGTGCAATCAAAGACCAGACGTATTGAATCGGCGAGAGACCAGGTAAACGCGTCGGCCAAGAAAGCAGGGAACATTGTGTCCAGCCAGGAAGGCTAGACACCACATGCCTCATGCGGGTGCGCTTGGTTCTCGGCACTAAAGGGACCACAACAGGGTCCAACACATTGTTGATATACCGTTGGCTGGTCACATGTTTGTCAATGTGTATGAGACACAAACGGATACGGAATCCAATGGCACCCTACACCATAACACCTGATGCCGGATAGAAGTGACGATGCAAAATGCAGGCGTCGCCCAGCCTAGTAACACGGCACCGCCAGATAAGGATGCGGCCATCACGATTGCAGACAGGAGCGGGATTCGTCTGAAAGAATCATTGTAGTCGCGCATACCAATGCTGTGCAGTCAGCGGAATCCCCAACAATAGGCGACGTGCAAATATGCTCCACTATACCTGACGACGTAGAACTGTTCGTGAAGTCACTGGGTGCTGTGCAACATGTGCAAGTGTGTTCACCAGTGTTAGGGATATGATTGTTCGATCCGCCAGAGCCATACGCACAAACCGTCTGTAGTCGCGGTCGTTGGGATCCGGCATGTCGTTGCGTAGTGCCTTTGTGGAACCATCGAGTCCATATGCGCTGCACTATGCACGCAGTCCGTCCAATACGGGGACCAATGTCGCGGAAGGATAAACCGCACTCGCGATATGCCACAATTCTTCCGCGATCAAAGGTGGTAACCTGCTGGCAGGACTGAAGCATTCGAGGACGAGGCATCTTTCGACACCCACGTCACACTAACAGTCATCTACCTCTGGCCTGCCTCCAATTGCTGTTCCTAGATGACATACCCGGCACCTCTAATGCGTTACGGAGCTGGCGTGCTAATCATTATCCATACTTACTTACTTAATTACTTACTCTATGGCTTACGGAACTCGCAAGTTCATCGCCGCAGTACAAACGTTCGCCTTAGGATTCCATCCTGAGCAAGAGAATCAGAAACACCTACTTCTCGAAGATCCCTACTAATATTGTCCTCCCAATGTATCGAGCCTTCCAACGGTCTCTTTCCATCCGCCTTTCCAACCAAGATGGAATATAGTCTTCGTTTTTCTCCCAAACCATCTTAGTCGTCGCGATTTCATTATTCATACAACATCGGGTGGGTCCAAGAAGTTGTTCATTATGCAGTCTCTAGTCATCTCGTCCCGTTTCGCCCTTTATATCTTTCTCAAGACCTTATTCTCAAACACTCGTAATTTATGTGAATCTACTAGGGTCGTACTCCAACTTTCGCAACCGTAAAGTATTACCGGCAGAACAACCGTTCTGTATATTTTCAATTTCAACTTTCTTGATATTAATCGCCAGGTTAGCAGTTTCTGGACTGAGTAGAAACATGCGTTACCCGATGCTAAGCGACTTTTTATTTCTTCAGTGACCTCGTTTTTGTTTGTTACATATGCTCTCAAGTATTTAAATTTCTTTATTTTCTCTGTGTTCTCATTCTTTATTGTTATGTATCTATTTTCTTCATTCCCTGTGTTTCGGCTTGTTATCATATATTTTGATGTACATCATCCGCATATACGAACAGTTGATTCAAACCATTCAATGTTAGTCCCTTTTTATCCTTTTATTTTTAAAATCGCATATTCTAAAGCAAAGTTAAACAGTAGTGGTGACAAAGCATCAACTTGTTTCGATCCGTTGCGAATCTCGAAACTATCTGACATATTATTATTACCTATCCGTACTCTGCTTATGGGGTCGCTGAGACACATCTTCACTAGTTGAACAAGTTTTTTCAGAATTCTAAACCGTACTAGGATACTGCATAAGTTTTTCCTTTTGATAGAATCATATGCTTTCTTAAAATCAGTGAATAGCTGGTGAACAGTCCCATTGTATTCCCATTTCTTCTACAAGATTTATCCCAAGGCGAAAAAACGTGGATCTATTTCTTCTAAAACCACATTGGTTAACTCCAATTATTTCATCTACGTATGCGTTTAGGCGAGTTAGCTGTATATTACTCAATACTTCGTAACATGTGGGGAATAACGAGATTTCGCGGTAATTATTACAGTCCTTTTTGTGTTACCTTTTTAATAGCAAGCACTGTAGAAACACACATAGACACAATAGTACTACAGATCGTAATAGTGTTTTATTCTCTCACCAGAAGTAACCACATTCGGTTGCAACGCAACAAGTGAACGTAATGTCTTTTATTAGATACTCCCTAGTGTTAATCTCTAAAATTATTTGTATTAACTATTGTGATGATATTGACAAAATGACCTTATTTAGTATTTCGATTGTTAAATTAAAACTCGATCTTTTCGCTATTAGGTCTACGGATCTAGCCATGCATACCATCCGTTCTTGACATAACGAGTACTTTCGGCACTAATAGTAAAATTTTACGGGTAAAAAGAAACAAACTTATGTCGATAAAAGATCCCTTGAAGGGATACTGGGGTTGGACTGAGGTGGTATTTCATGTTTCCAGAAGTATACAATTATGTATTAATACATCACTATCGTCTTGAAGTATAAAGTATCTGTACAAAAACCTCTTCGGGGTTAAGGGAAGAATGACGCAAGAATTCTACTCATAAAAGAAGTGATATCCATTTTGCGAGTGACTTTCTTTTTGTCACTATGGCGGAAGTGTTTCCTTTGCAGTAATATTAAGAGATGTATTAGGCCTATCCTCCCTTTCGCCGAAGTGACACAAAGAAAGTCAGTCGCAAAATGGATATAACTTCTTTTGTGAGTAGAATTCTTGCGTTACTCTTCCCTTTACTCCGAAGGATTTTTTGTACAGATATCAGTTATTTTGTAAGGTTGTTTATTAAAAACAAAGTGCATAGTCTTCATACAAATGGTCGATTGTGGACCATGGTAGGCTCCATATCTCTAAAACGGTAACTCCTATAAAAAAAAATAAACTATTTTACTCCAAAAGGACCGGCAATTGACCCCCAAACTCCCTTGTACCAACCATTTAGGGTAAAGCAAATAGACAGACAGAATTACAGACACACTTTTCGATCATTTGTGAAAATTCTGTGATTAGGCTTTAAAAAAA
>JAGDQP010055423.1:0-13144 GCA_022664845.1 Lepisma saccharinum
AGAGAGATGACGGGGAAAGAGCGAAGGAAGAGGAGAAAAGAAGGAAAGAGGAAAAGGAAAATAGCGAAACACATGGCAATAAATGAAATTTTAACGCTTAAGGATAACACAGTGTGCGTCTTTCTCCCCTTCCCCCTCTCTCGGTCTTGTGTGTTTCTTCCTTTATGGGAAAAATCTCTTTCAGAAGCAATCTCGAACGTAATTTAAAGCGCTGAACTCCTTGGAGAAAATATTTTGAAATCCTGACTAGGAATCGAACCCAGAATCTTGTGAATCTGAGTGTCACTTGCTGACCACTTAGCTACGCAGGTCATAACAAAGCAGCTGTTAAATCTGCCATTAAACTGGATACTGTCAGCGAGTTACGCCGGCGAGATTATTATGGTCAAATACTTTTGGTTCCACATCTTGAACGAATGTCTCATTTCAGTATTGACCGAAATTGCCCTGACTTCACACTTAGCTACTTGCATATAATGACAAACAAGACTACCAAGCAGCTGGTTTTATCCAGTTAATCATTTGGCGTATTGGTAGAGTGTCGGAAAGCTAATGCGAAGGATTCGGGATCGAATCATGGTTTGGTTTTATTTATACTTTTTCATTACGAAAAATAACTTTTCTCTTTTGTTAGGAAATGTAAGAAAATTAGTGACCAAGCGCACGTGGAGGTTAGGTAACTCAGGTATGCTGTTTTCTTTTCGCACACTCGATTAAATCGTGTTTTCCCCTACAAGTAGCCAAGCGTGACGTCTTGACAATTTCTGTCAATACTGAAATGAGACATTCGTTCATTTGATCGGGAAAAAATGTTGAGAAAAGATAAAGGGTATAGATCCAGGATGTGGATCAGTATATCTTTTCACTAACTAACCTTTTCATGACTAAAATTTTGATGGTTCGAAGTTTCGGCCTTCCATATGTTGTGATGCGTTGAGTTAATGAGTTGCGTATGTGATTGTCCAGGGTGCAACTGTCGCTTACCTGTGCATACGTAATTAAAGAAAATTTATAGGAAATTTTGAAAAGGAGAAAGGCGGATAGGATTGAGAGAGGAAAAAGGAGGAGAAGAAAGAGAGATGGTTGTTTTCCATTGATGATGAAACTTGAATGACGTGAGATAATAAGACCAAGGCAGTTGATGGAATCTGTATAAATACAATCCTCTTTTGTAAAAACAATGGGAATTAAATCTGCTTTACATCAGGATTAACATTTGCAAGCAGTAAAAATTTGTTGCAGGTTGTCGATGACAATAGAAATCTTGTCAGAAAAGTTGGCTGTGGAACGAAATCAGATGAGAGCTTGACCAATCTTGGAAAGTAAGTCACTTGTAGAAAAGTCTTGAAATAAAGGAAACAGTTCATTGAGGTTATCGCCAGCAGTGGCATCAGGTTTAGGTAGAGAAGTGGATGTCTTGACAGCTGCAGTGCTGGAGGTCTTGACACAAGGTTCAATTTTGCGTCGGGAAATAACAGATTGAAGGACTTTACAGCCCCGGTAGCTTGCGGGGTTGGCAACGCCACAATTAGTGCAGCAAGCAGGTGTTTCTTTAGATGTCTTGTCACATTATGAAGTTAAATGAGTGTCACCACATTTGACACATCGTGGTACATTGAAACATGAACCCAAAACGATGGCATCTGTAGCATTGTAGAATATCTGGGCCTTTATATGGTTCAACATTCACAATACAGTGAAGAACATGTTTCAGTTGAAAGATGGCTTTAACATTTTCAGCCTTTCGGAGCGTAACCAAAAATAATGGATACTAAATTTTTCCTTTTGTTGTCTTGTCTTTTCCGTGAAGTTGAGTAACTTATGAGACGGGAAGTCTCTGAGAGACTAGGTCTTCATAAATATCAGCAGGAATAATGTCTATTGATAATTTGCGTAGCACCACCTTAAGTGGGCGATCTTGCTTATGAGCTTCTAAGGTAAATTGGATCTGTTGTTGTAGACAATATGTCTGTAGTTCGTCAAACTCAGCTTTAGAGTGTGCTTGGAATATAATAAATTCAGCGGTCTGCTTGACTACCGGGCGAATCTGACAAGTTGCAGTTAGTGTTTTACTGAACTGATATCTATTTGTAATTCCATAGATGAAAATAGCAGGTGGTTTCGTGAAGGTAGGAAGAGGTGCTCGTTGTAAATGATCTTCTTGTTTTTCTGCTTGTTTTTTAGGATCTTGACAAAGGGATCAAAAATGTTTGTAGTCTGAGCCGAGGAAGTATGGCATGGATAGTCTGGCAAAACCTTGTATGTCCATCTTTTGTGGAGATTCTGCAGTGGAAGACATGGCAGAGGGTTCAGGAGAAGAAAGGCCAGGATATTCATGAACTGAGTTAACATCTGGTGGAGTGGTAGAACCCGTAAGTTGAAGTGGCCCTAAAAAGGTCTTTGTCTGAAATACTTTGTTTTATATTCGTTAATCTCACTTGTATCTCTTTCCTTCAGAGTCGACAATTCAACATAAAGAATTGTAACTGAATTTTAACTAATATCGATGCTTTGTAGTTGTGCAAAAGTCGCAACATCTTGTTTCTTATTCCCTCAATGCAACAAATTATGCATATAATTTCGTTGTTATTGTCTCACTAGAATATAATTAAAGTATTTTGTGTTCTCTCCTGTTTTTGTAGAAATTAACTTATTCCTTCCCTATATTTAATAGAAACATGATCTATATTTAAAGATTCATAAACTTAGCGTATACCCTGTAAAAATTCTGGGACTACAGCACTGCACGCGTAAATGACATTTCGTATTATTTTTACGTAACACATGTATACAACTTTGAAATCTCCATTTGCAAGCTGCGATCGTGGGTAATTGTATAAGACGTCGACTTGTTGAGTGAAAGGACCCGGATTCAAATCTCGGCGTGTGCGAGATTTTTTCTTTCAAAATATATTTCTATCTCTTCATATCTATTATTAATAATTGCTTTCTTGCATTTTTCGTAGATTATCCTAGATTAGTTACCATGGGTTAGGGTAGGTTAGGTAAGGTCAGGTTCGGTTATGTATCTTTACACTCTCGTTTCTTTCTTTGAAAATACATTTCTATCTGTTTATGCAAACTTGACCGTACCTAACCTCCGGTAACCCATGACACTAAAAATACAAGAAAACAATAATAAATGTGAACACATCGTGACACTTTGTGACAAAATGGATACTGGAGCACAGGAATAATTCTTGGAAGGGATACACAAACTCTGTGGTAACTGAAAAATTCAACGCAAATTCTACGATTTACCTAAGTTTGTAAAGTATACTAGAATTCACAGAAGTCAGATACAGCAAACGTACGGAAACGCATTGTGCGAATTAACAGGGGGATGAGGGAGAAGTTTCCCTGGAAGCCTGCATGTCGGAACAGGTATCCGCTTTGTAAATAGAAATGATTTCAATCAATATGTTCATTATAGAAGTATTGACGTTAAGCAACAAGATAAAGACTTAAATCGACATGACATTAGACGATAATAGAATCCCTTTTAAGTATTCCCGATCGAGAAAGACAAACGCTTATGACGAAACAAAACTCCATGTTACTCTGTTTATAACAACACACAATCTGACAAAGGAACATCTAAATCTCAAAGACTTTCTCCATTTGAAAAATACTTTGTGAATGGCTAAAACGTGAAAAAAATTACGCGCTTACCATCGAGCTCTAAGTAATAATGGAGTGACTACTTAGTGTCGATAGGTAGACTCTAGATCAAATATCTCGTTTACGAGATTAAACTCGTTTATCCACTTCCAGTGTAATCCAATGTTCAGGATGTATTTCATGCGTTTATATTTGTGACGGATAACATGAAATTCTCTATTCAAACTGGATGACAGGAAGATGTCCGATCCTGAAGACGAACAAAGTTATTTACAGTTGCAACTCGTGTTTCTGTACTTTTATTCACCAATACTTACGATATTTATAATTCATATAATACACAGGGTAGGGGACAGAGGCTAAGATAGGGATATAAAAAAGAAGTAATTGATATAGATAGGGGAGACAAGAGAAGGGATGTTGGACAATTGGAATGTTTAAAAATAATACACAAACATTCTCAATGAAAGGAGGTAGATAAGAATATATACAAATTAATGTTCAAATTTAATATGGTAATACATGTTTTCTAAAATGTTATCTTAAAATTATCTCACCTGAAGCGATGTCACAGCATGTATCCAGTTTACATGCTTTGTTTAAAGAGAACTCCATGATAAATGCAATTACCAGATACATACTGACAGAAACTATTTTTTTACACAAATAATATGAAATTTGGCATTAGTATGAAAAAAATATGAATGTTTTAAATCTGTATCGTTATTTTGGCAACGCACCTCCTAAACGATGGAAAAGAGGAGTAACAAAGGGACGCGTTATAAACAATCAATATTTTTTTAGAATGGCAATGAGCGTCAAATTAATTGCAAATAGTACAGAATAAATGCTCCGATGCTATCTATGCTACTTGCATAAGTCAGTATCTGTCTAGGGCTGCAGCCCTTTCCAAGAATCACTTAAGAAACGTCACGGTAAATGTCCTCAGCAAGACCATAGCGTGAGAAGCTATTTTTTTCTCAAAAGTAAAGTGAAATTTGAGATTCTTTTAAACAAATTCTGAATTTTTCACATCTGCGTGGATATGTTGGCAAGACCGATTTAGAAGGGGCACAGAGAGTGTTACAAAAACTAAAAACTGTCCGGCCCGGCGTAAGATTTGGACCTACAGAAATGCTAAATTTCACATTAATTGTACAAAAAATTAGGTTCTGTGAATATATCCCTGCTGAATATATTTACCGTGAAGTTATTTTAATTGTTTCTTTCAAGGGTTCTATAGCCAACAAAACAGACACTGGCTCATGCAATTAACATCGGAGCGTTAATTTTGTGACTTTCCGATTATTTTGATGCTCATTAGCTTTCCGCCTACCCCAATTTGAATATTTTGAAGCTCGACTAACTTTTTGTGCTACTAACTAACCCTTTGTGCTTCTTTGTTGTCAAAATAACATTCCAGATTTTTTTAAAAAATCATATATTTTTCTACAATAACTGCAAATTTAACATTATTTGTTAAAAAATATCTTTTGCCAGTACTGTAAGTCTCTGTAAGGGCATTTAGTGTGAAGTATTTTTAACTGACTTTTGGAAGGAGGGTGTAGCCCCAGTCTCAATCACTGGCACGTGCAAGTAGTATCGGATCATTAATTCTGTTAGTTTTGCGATTAATCTGACACTCATTGGCATTACTCAAAGATTTTTTTAACATTCCACCCCCTTCGTTACGTTCTTGTTGGCCTTTAAGATGGTGCGTTATAAAAAAATACATTGGAAATTTGCAAATGTTAGTAATGTTTCTACAAGAATGCTACATTTCACATTGTGCAAAATATTTACTTTCTAAAAGTATGTCGCGGCTGGTAAGGTCATTGGTCATATGCCAGTTATTAGTGTTTGTCAAACGCCGTGTTGGTTCAACACCGTGTTGGTCCAACGCCGTGTTGGTTGAACTGCGTTAGACCAACACGGCGTTTGACCAACACTGCGTTGAACCAACACGGCGTTGAACCAACACGGCGTTGAACCAACACGGCATTGGACCAACAATAAAATTGACAACGCTCCAGATATATAAAACCTAAAAAGATTATAAAAAATATGATCTTAAATTTTTTGGGGGCATCTGCGTAGAACCAACACTGCGTTGAACCAACACGGCGTTCGACCAACACAGATTCTTGCCCTGGGGTGTTTGTCGTATGCCGCTTCATGATACTTGAAAGGCTGTTGGTCGTACGAAGTGTTGGTCCAACGCCGCATCCCCTTCTCCGAGTGTTGCATTATTTTGTGGAATAATACACCTAATTCATTAGCATTAGTTGATAACTATAACGCTAAAACAAAATAGTTCACTGAGAATTTACAACATTAAATTCTTTTAACTAAAGCTCAAATGAATTAAGGCTTCTCATAGAAGTCTTAATTCCTAATTGAAATGACATGTTTCTGCAGCGTTTCACTGCTACGT
This sequence comes from Lepisma saccharinum, assembly GCA_022664845.1. Lineage (NCBI taxonomy): Eukaryota > Metazoa > Arthropoda > Insecta > Zygentoma > Lepismatidae > Lepisma > Lepisma saccharinum. The sequence goes on from JAGDQP010055423.1 coordinate 6,056, forward strand.
TTGTACTTGCTGTAAATATCTTTAGCAAAAGTTGAAGATTGTCCTCCATTTAATAAATCAAAACAAAGCCTACATTTAATTAACAATACTTTCATTATTAGTTAATAAATAGCTCAATAATTACTTTAACTCCAAATTAATTTTCTTTCTGTGAACTTAGAAATTAGAAGTAATTCAAGTATTTAGAAGCTAAACATATTCTTACTTTTACAACTTAATAAGAAAAGTCTGTTAGTTCGCAATTTTATAGTTTTCCAGTTTTATCAATTTATAGGTTCGTTTTTACCAAAATATGTTTCATAGTTCCAAAATATAAACCTAAATGAAATATTACCGAATTTTACTTATCTAAATTTGTTTTAATTATCGCACTAATTCATTACTTACATCCATTTTCTTGAGATGTTTCCTAGGATATCTATAACAATTATTTTAATTGGTTTTACTTATCATTGGTAATTAAAGGGCCGTCGTGGTAGTGGACCTTGTGGCGCGTGGGCCCAAAAGCACCTTTGAAGAGCTTTGAATACCCTTCGTGTAAATGAGTTCTAAAAAGGAACTTCCTTAGGATACTGACCAGGATTCGAAATAAAACGTATTAAGTAATTATAGTGCTTTAAAAGAATATAAATGTATGAAGTCTATGTATGCCTACCATTAAACTTTACATGGATCCTTGTTGCGATTTGTGAGGGCCGTACTGAGATTATAGCTTCATCACTTCCTTTGTATTGGTCATAACTGGACCGTGGATATTTAGGGAAAAGCCTACTTTATTTCTTAGTACCTAGTTGGAAACAGAATTCTATGTGTATGTTTCGTGTGAAATTATACAAAAATCCACATATTTTATTATGCCCAAAAGTACTTATTTCAGCGTTAGTGCCTATTTCTGCATATTTTACACCAAATATAATTTTCAGGTTTCTCCACCGATGTCATGCACGTCTAAGTAACGAAATTCTAGAAACAACACAACAGCAGTGCAGTGAATCATAAAAAGTCGTCTCCCGCCATTTTGATCTAGAGTTGCAAGCCATGGTGTAGTGAGAGGTTTGACGGGAGTCCAATGTTACGGACGGGAGGAAAGCACATTATTTCGTCATGCGTACAGTTGTTTTCGAAGCAACAGAGTGCGAAGTTCAAAACGTCAAAATTGACGTGAAAATTGTAGTATAATGCTTATAGTATCCAAATTCAAAGTTTTCTAATTCATTAGTGGATATACATGCTTCACCACTGACGGAAATGTTATCTTCTGAGAAGCATACAACAGGTATAACCTATTATTTCTTAAAAATTCGTTTTAGCGTATTCTTTGTTATTTTCGTGGTACATTTTCAATTTTACATGTTGGAACGTATTTAGAGGGTGTCCCCTCTCCGAAATTCATTTTGTTGTCAAATTAGTATAATGCGCTCTGAATACTTATCAATTGCATGTCCAAATAGTTAGGTACTCCGCCGTACAGAGGGCACTACTGCGCCCATTATGTAGCAGCACTTAAAGTTCAGGGCGCAGTCCTGCCCTCTGCATGGCGAAGTACCTAACTATTTACACGTGTGTTTAATAAGTCTTGAGAACGCATCGCAGCTATACTGCCCTTATCCTCTCTCTGAATACGTATTTACTTTGTGGCACGACGTAAGAACAACATTCCAATCTAACATTTTAACCGATAGTCTAGGTGCCAGTGGGTGAAAGTCGTGTAACTTTGACCCACCCAGGCCTATTTTCATTTCTAATTTGGGATTTGAAACTGCCTATTTTAGGTACATAAATTTTAATTTATAGAGCCTAAAAATCCGCGATCCAGTCATGACAAGTCTTATGGGTCAAAACTGATAATGTTGGAAGACCATGCTGCATTTTGACCTACATTAGTGAGTTGGGTTAATTGTTGCTTCGTTTCATCATTATCATGATTGTTATTGGCAGTAGCTGAAACCAAGTTAGTACTACTTGTATTACCCGGCATGTTGTTACCTCAAGCCAGAAATGGGAATAGGTTAAATCGAAGCAACATAGTGAATATCTCAATTCCAGCCCAAAACAACCCTTCATATAAGTACCAGCCCAAAAGAGGTGCAGCATTAACTACAGTTAAACCAACATTTATTAATCAAACATACTAGAAACATGTCATGCCATCTATAGATTGAGAGCTAAGATCCTCAGTTCTGGTACTTCAGCGCAATACATAATGAGTAAGAGTATACCTTGCTCAAATAAGAAGTCCACCATACATATACTTATCTGCATAGAAACTACTGAAGAGGAGACTTCTGAATTATGGTGTTAAATAAGGCATTATCTCGTAATTGAACATTGACATGCGTAACAGAAAATATACCATAACTACATTTAACAATGTTCACAAAATATAACAGTTTAAAACAAGCGCCCATCAGCTGGAACGAAAGTATCAGATACAACTGATGTTCTTATTAATTACAATTTGCGGAATAACTATTCCATAGCTAAAAAGTCACAATTAGCAGTGAACACATCAATTCAGACCAGTGGGTACCCTACCTGTAGTAGCAAAAGCGAATTGTTTTTTATTGGGTTACATTACGTTCCCAAGACAATCCCAGTTTCCCGGCCGCACCAGTTGACCCCTGACTTTATTACTCCTTAAAAACGCAACTATCTATGGTTAGTTGATATTCGTGAGCCTATATAAGAAGTTCTGAATCTTTTAGACTCGTGGAACACGAAACTGAAATTCATACTTTCCGTACCACGAAGTAATATTGCAGAATTTTTCAATACTTATATTTAATATTCCATGATTGTATTTTGAGTAATGATATACCAAGCCGGTAGAACGTTTTGGTTGAGTGTTTGCCTTGAGATAAGATCCTGTGATCGATTCTGGTTCTGGCTATCCTGAGGTTTCTTCTGATTTCCGTCGGTCTAACCATGCAAATGATGGAACGGCACTCTGAATAATACAATGAAACAACATAAAACAAGTTAGAGCTTCGATTCAACTAACACTTGCAAAGGCTTCGGTCCGTTGATAGAATTTTAGCCACGCAAGCATTGATTTCTGTAAAATACGTCTAATTATACACACCATTATTCGGTGTTGTATTTCGCCCTTCCATATAGAGAAATGCTTAATTTCAATTATTACGGAATTTAGATGCGCGGGGACAACCCCGTGGCCCCCGATCCTTAAGAATCTTATCTATGCATATAACACAATTGTGCGCTATTATATTTCGTCTTTTTCGTTAGAGAAACGCTTATTATCAACTATTAGTAAATTTTCATGATAGTATACGGAGGGAAAGCCCCCTGGACCCCCGACAACTTTCCTCTGTTTCTGCACTTAAACTTTGGTTACTTTAAAATTAAGTTTATTACAAGTCTCTGGCATAATTACAAAGCGAAGAGTAGTTACAGCCATCTAGTGGTAAATCTGGAAACCAAATGATCTGGTTAGGAAGATAGTGCTCAGACCATCCGACAGTTGCAACCTGAGTTACTCCACCAATCATGAATTTTTAGATACCGACACCATACTTGGGAATAATAGGACCTTTGTGGTATAGCTTTTATATCAAGGAACCTAAAAGAAAAAAAAGACTTACGAAACAAATTTAATTTAGTTATTTTAAATGTATATTTCGACAAATTTCTTAATGTACACTTCGCATCAAAAAAATTGCGACAGCGAACGCCGTGCAGCTAGGTAACCCAAATGGCACGTTCTTATCCCATAATCGTGTCTGGTAAACAGACCCCCTCCTTCCTTCGTCTCGCCCATACTAAAATCAACAAACATCAAGAGCACGTTTTTGGTTTCAAAATAGACATATATTAGTATCGATAAAATGAAAGAAGAAAAGCGAGACGAATCAATATACATAAGTTGACGCAGGGAGAAATTTAAACATACAGTGAAACATTGAAACCGATGAACGTCTGTTAGACAGAGGCAGAGATATGAGAGAGAGAGAGAAAGAGAGAGAGAGAGAGAAGAAGAAGAAGAGGCAGTAAAGATAAAAATATGGAATTTGAACGTAGTAAAAGATTAAGTTCAGTTCCTACACAATAGAGTTCGCTTCCCACAAATCTAACAGCAAGATAGAAGTGACTTTTGGACTTTATATTTGTACATCGCTTTTTGAATATATAAAGGGTTCTTCAAAAATTCATTAAGTCACTTTCAAAATGGAAACCAAACTTGGTGGTCAGATTAAATACTCATGATTTCCAGTGAAACTCCAGAGTTTTGAGACACATTTAGAATAATGTCAAAAGTGTAACACAGATGCTTTTTTTTGCGCGGGGTTCGGTTGCAAATTCGGTGAAGCTTATTAAATATACTGGTTCGGAATACTTTGTAATCAGGAATTCCGCCAGGATTTTTTGATTGGGGTGTGTAAAGTCAAAATTGGGAGGGTGGACTAGAGTTTTGCACGGTTTCTATCAATAACTTCGGGGTAGTCTCCAGAATCGACAGCCCAACAGGGACCGGGGTCTGGCGGAATCACTGATTGTAACAAACCCAGTAGATACCATAGGCCATACCTTCTATTCCAGACTACGAATGCAAAGTGAACATAAAAAGAAAATGAATGAATGATAATTTTTCTGCTTAATTTCTATCAGAAAGAACCAAGATTATAATTCCAAACTGTATCAAAATGAAAAGTTACAAATGTTCAAAAGCAAAATTAGCATGTTCCCTAGTAAACTTTACATGTTCCACATTGCAAACGTGAAAAGAAGAAACACATGTAATAATATGTTGGCAAATTAGAGCATGGAAACGAATTTTGTGCCAAACGAATATAAAAATAATTCTTCTCTTGAAACGGCTAAAAAAGGGGGCATTTGCTACTCATGTCTTAAAATTTGTCAGTTCTGGACATGCCACTATATATTCCACCTATTGCGAATATAACGTTCTAATAATTACAACACTAATGAACTAGTGCTTATAACAATTCACACAGATGGAATAAAAACGGCAGAGCTGAAAAGGTTACCGACTGATTCGATGTAGATTTGATGACCCGGAAGATGAAGGAGAGATTTTAATTATTTAATTGCGTTTGAACAGTGTTTACTTCAGGGGTGACCAGGATCGGAGATGTTACCCCGAGAACACGAAAAATACGACGTCAATCCGATCGGGTTACCGGGTCACTCATGTTTGGGTCAGTCCCTATCACGGGGTCATCGAAAGTGGTCCGGATTTGGCTGTGGAATACGCACAAACAGAGAGAGTGTGTGTAAATTAAGAGAAGAAATTAACGTGAATAGAGGGAAGGAGAGGTAAAAGAAGAGAAAGAAGCAGCGAGGACACGATAACAATACATCAGGAAAGAGAGGAAGAGAGAAAGATCAATGAAAAATATGAAAACTAAATTATCATTATGCTAAACAGCACACACACCTGTTTACTCGGATTCTGACCAGTGATGCTTCGCTAAATTCTCCACAGTCCAGAGATGAATCTTTGTTTGAATAATTCAGTGTATGAGAAAATGAAACTGATTGGTGGGGAATCGAACTCAGGTTTCCAAATTAGAAGTCCAGCACGATACGGATACTCCACAGGCGACTTTATTCAGATCGTGCTCAACAAATGCTATAGTGTTTGTTTCTACGAATAATAACATGAAAATGGATACTTCATATTAATATCGTGTTCTTAACTGCCCCCCTGGGACTTAATTTGGACTTTTCCAACCAACATTCGTAAATCGTCTTCCACAGTCGGAAATATTATCTGTTTTTTATGAGAAGTGATGGTTAGATTCTTTACGACCGCTTTGTAAAAAAGACTTGGCTTCAACATGCTTCGAACCTATGTTGGTTTGCTTTAATACTTCAAACTCCGGCACTTTTCCTCTACTCCATTTTGCCAACGAAAGAAAGCACCCATGAATTATGAAGTTCAAATGCGAGGAAAGTGTAACATTGAGTATATGTGATATATTTTGTCTGTAGGTATTCTTTAGTAAGTCAACACATGTGCATGCATGTCCTTTTTGTCATGTCGAATTATGAAATGAATATATTATGTGAGTTTTAAAAACAAATCCAGTTTAGGTTAAGTATTATCAAATTAAATTACGATCATTTATTGTCTTTTATTTTAACGTAAACCAGCCTGAACGAAGCTAACATCACAAAACAAAAATGTAATTAGCAAATGGAGAAGTTAAAACTGCAATTAAAAGTTCTAATACACTTCGTGCAATATGACAAGTTGAACGTAACACAAATTAAAACTTTTGACAGTTTTTATTTAAGTATCAAAAGTCGTCACTTGCAGGCGATTCGAATCTACAACCATAAGGTTTCCTACTTCAGCCTCAGGATTGAATTTGATTCGGCATCATATGTCTATATTACTCAAAAGTGTAGGTTTTTGTAAATTTCCGAACGGAAAAACTTACTGACTTAAGTCGCTTAGCATCAAAATTATCTCCACATTTTTAACTTCTGTAGAATAAGAAGAGAAAGAAAACTACATGAACTTCCAATAATGTTAGAGGTATAGAACTTGCCTACTAGCGTAGTCCTTATGGCCGAAGTCATTCAGGCTCTTAGTTATTTTTTACTCAGTCAATTATAATCATAGCGCACTCTTTAGCAACTCTTATAAAGTTTAAGTTCAGAAATTGAACTATGTGGCAACCTTGCAACAACATGAGTGACCACTGCGCGGGTTTTAATACAATGAGTATACACTGTAAAAAGTGGAAACACGAAATGGATGAAAGTTACTCCGCTTTATAGATAAATCAAAGTCGAAAATTAGCGTTTTGTTGTATTTACTCTTAAACGTGGATATAGTGTAAACCTTGTAGTGGGAAGATTGGTAAAATTAACTCCATTTTAAAGTTAAACACTTTCTTTGTAATTGCTTAACGTTAACTGAAAATGGGTTGAAACTGGACAAAGTGATTTGTCCGTGAACGTTCAACTTCTTTTACACTTAAAACTCGGTCATTTTCTAATCGAAGTGTAAGCTAAACAGGCAATTTTGAGGTTACGTACTTTTGTGGATGACGTTTAAGCCTTAGTTGGATATTCTATAATCCAGTAACAGGAGTAACG
>JAGDQP010055424.1:1114-13144 GCA_022664845.1 Lepisma saccharinum
ATCAAAATGTCGCATAAAATAGTTAACATTGCAACCAATGATTACAGTATACCCCTGAAAGTAATAAAAATGTACCATGATGTCATAATCCGGTCTGTAGTCTGATACGCCGCCAGTGCCTGGTGCCACCGGATGGACGACGTAAGATAACGGCAGATTATAAATAGATCTCAACGACAAATATTGTTCCGTCTTACTGGAGCCTACAGAACTACTCCGGTGGAGGCACTTCTGGTGGTGACCGCGACCATGCCCATGCACCTTCAAGTTAAAAGAATGGGAGCCGCGTACTGGCTCAAGAAAGGAAACGAAGAGAAGATCATAGACAATCTTCACCAAACTTTAGGAAGTAGAAGAGAAATCCAAGAAATACTCACCAGTGCGTGCCAAACATTCTGGGAGCAATCATCGAAGGCAAGAAGACTTTTCAGCATTTTCCCGGACGTGGCTGAGAGGACAGAGATGCATCTGGAGATGGAAGGAGGGTTGCTCCATTTCGTCACCGGTCATGGCCCTTATAGACAGAGACTGAAAGACCTAAACTTAGTTGAGGACAATATGTGCCGCGCCTGTGGAGTGGTTGCGTCCCCAGATCACGTTGTCCTTAGATGCCGGGAGACAGAAGAGCTAGTCAGAGAACAAAGAGCCCTCCTGGGGGAGAGATCCGTCACAGAGGTACTGAGAACTCCAGAACTGGTGGCGGTCCTCCGGGGGGCGCGCCTCGGGGCGCGGTGCGATGTAGTGAGATCCCGACAGTATGAAAGTGTACAGAGTCATTACCGGAGTCAACAGCGTAATGTCTGCGCGCGCGAGCGGGTCACCCGCTACAACCGCGGTATCCGCGTGTACAAACAAATATTATAACAAATAAACGAACAAAAACAAATAAGTACCATAGTAAAAGTGCAGAAATTTTGATACAACGTCTATCTAATATAACGGTACAAATTAAGAACAAAACAGCGAAAATCTATATAAACAAGACTAACCATAAGTTGGTGTTAGTGTGATGTTGCTGGAACTCCAACAATACGGAGTGCATTGCCGGAATACTGGTGAGAGACACTCATATACAGCGTGAAAGTGCGCGTGAGTGGTGGAGGGAGCCGGGATGAGTGTTGTTATTATTACTTAGTGGAAATAAATATAAGTCGATAAACTGACTGAAGGCTGCGGAAACCGCAACCAACGGTTGAATTATAATACTACCCATGAGTGAATGAGTGATGGATGAGTGTGGTATAGTTACTACTAACGAATGAAGAGAAGAGGAAAAAGTGTTGCAGAACCAGTGAGTGATGCAGGACTAACAATGAAGAAGAAGATCAGCTTCTCTTCTTACCTAGACGAACACAACAAGAAGAGATCGAGCAAGGAGAAGACTGGAAGGCCATCCCTGTGACGGGACAACAACTGTAATCCAGAAAGAAGAACCCAACTCCAAGGAAGCAGCAATTAACCTTTCTTAATCTCGTTACAGGGAGATGCTGAAAAGAAGAAGCCCTGCTCAAGCTATGTGTTGTGTTGTCCTGTATTTGCCCTGTGTCGTCTTATGTGTATTGTATGTGTTTTTTCTATAAAATAAAGCATATAATAGTAGGTAGGGATCCCCCATGCAAATGTTCTAACAACTAGGAACATAGACCAGGAGAACATTCTGGACGCCTGGTCAAAAGTCCGTCCCGCAACACCAACTGTCTTGAACAGGTGGAACGCAGGAGATCCTTGGAATGCCGGAACTCCGGCAATCCAACAATCTCTAGGGACAAACCTGCCCCAAACTGAGAAGTACTAAGACGTACATGCTGCAGGACCCAGAAAGTGCACGACTTAACTTGTGCAAAGCATGCAAAGAGGCAGGGGTGGTAAGGCGGGCCCCCTAAATATATATATATATATATATATATATGCAAAATTTCAGGTAAGTATTTTAATATTTAAAGGTCGCTCAACGCGCTCAAACTTATAGCTACGTTTACGTTACTTAAGCATTACATGCGAAACTCAGCGTGCCCCTGGATCAGCCCAACCTTTTCTCTTTGCGGTACAGTTTTCACACTTATAGTATATGACCTCCGGATGTATTCACGACGTATTGTAAAGTTTGGTGATTATATGTTTAGATGTCTCATATATAGGGTGCGTGACGAGAATATTACATTGGGCGCTTGTGATGTCATTTGACTTTCTCATTTTACCTGAGATTTTCTTCTCAAACCTAGCATTTATTACAATTATTTGACATTTGAAAACAAGATACAATGTGAAATATACTTTACGAATCGTGAATACACGCTGGGAAAGTAATTCTATTAAGACCCTGGTCACTATATTTCTGTTCTTTCCAAGGATAACTCGCTGAGGGACGCTCTCTCTTAGATGAGATTATTTTCTAGGAATAAATTTTGGAGAGAATCGACGGAAAATGCGTACGAAACAGATCGAAACATGTTACCTGGCAAATATTACCAACAGTCCAACATGTATTGTAATAGCAAGTACAGTATTTCGTCTATAACAGGATGTAAACTTCCTTCCAAGCGGCAAGTACTTTCAAGATTTCTTTATTTGCATTCCGAAGAAAAATTAACAATTCAGGAAAGCGCACGCTTAACTACCACTGAAATTCTCCCGTTTTGGGAAAAGGCTCCAATACCCACAAAGCAGGATTATCACGTTATTGAAAAAGTGAAAGGTTTACATAACGAGTGGCAAAAACTGAAGAAAACTTGTACACGAAGAACTGAAACGCAAAAGAAACAAACAAGGAAAATGTGTTTGTGGACGCTCTTGATGATCTTTTCGATGTGGCTCATGCAGAAGCTCTTCAACTTATTAAAATACCAGAAGATCGCGAATTTTTACTGGCGCAGAGGGAGAAAGGAAGACGAGGAACGATGGCAGGGTTGGTACTTCCCGAAGGCTGTCGGTTACAAAGAAGCCAAAGTTGTGTCGACCAGCCAACATCATTACACCAGAGCTGTCTTCAGCACTGGATCGTGCAAAAATCAGCGACAGAAATGCCACTCATGTTCTAACTGCTGCAGAGGAAGCTTTGGGCCACAACTCACGAGAAATTTGTGTTAATAGGGAATCTATTAGAAGAGCACACAGAAGGAACCGCAAAGAAATCACTAGTGAAATTTGTTCGTCTTTTTCATCTGGTCCACTTACAGTACATTGGGATGAGAAGTTATTACCTGCTCTCATTTCTAAGAAATCAGTTAATCGCATAGTGGTTCCCGTTTCCAAGAATGGTTACACGAAACTATTAGGAGTGCCTGCTATTCCAAATGGAAGTGGTGCCTTTAAGTCGGAAGCTGTTTTTAAATTGCTGGAGGACTGGAATTTAACAACACGTGTGCATTTCATGTGCTTTGACACAAAAGCATCTAACACGGGGTCACAAAATGGAGCTTGTACCCTGCTGGAACAGAAATGCAGAACGATCTGATCAGAGTCCCTTGCAGGCATCACATAATTGTGGTGAGAGTGTTCGATATGGTTTTCGGTGCTTCAATGGGTCCACACATAAAACTCTTTCAACGGTTCTCTGAGGCATGGAACTCAATTGAGAAGCTGACGTTGGACACCGGAATCCAGGACGAAGTTGTCGCAGAAGTTTTGACCCCAGTAAAATATGAACTGATATATTTCTTCAAGCAGCAACTGACGCACTCTCAACCCAGAGATAATTACAGAGAACTTTTACAACTTGCTCTCATTTCTTGGCGAGTTCTTCCAGAAAGTATCATATTCTACGTTCCTGGAACCTACCATCGTGCACGATGAATGGCGAAATTGATTTATTGCCTGAAGATATATCTTTTCCCGTCACAGTTTCACCTTACGTCCCGTGAGCTGAACGGGCTTCGCGACTTCAACATATTTGTCGTCGCAGTGTATTTGAAGGCATGGTATTCTCTCCTCTTGCGCTATCAGCTCCAAGGAATGACCAGAATCTCTCAAGACGCATTCATTCCCACAAGAATATTAATGCAAAATTTGCACAGTTTCTCACGGCATCTGTGGTATTTGAGCGAACCACTTTTTGGTTTCAGTTTCTTTGATCCTGAAGTCTCCGCAGCAGTGAAGAAAGACATGGTTACAGCGTTATTTAGGGATTTAAGTGAAGGAGAAGAACTCGTGCGCTTAAGATATGAGGAAACGACGAAGGATAAAGCCCTAAGTGACTTCGTTTCCAGGAACACCAGAAAGCTGTTTGAAGCACTGGAGATCTCCACGGATTTTTTATTAGAAAACCCTGAAATATGGGAAACGAACGATAGTTTCCTTCAGACTCGAGAGAGTGTGAAAGCTCTGCATGTTGTAAATGATCTGGCAGAACGAGGAATTGCATTGATTCAAAATGCCAATGGAAAACTGACGAATCAGGAAGATCAGTCCCAATTTGTTCTCCAAGTTGTAGACCAGCACACAAAAAAATTTCCTTACTCCCAAGTAAATCCATTCTCAGTCAAAGCATTTCTTTTTGTGTTAAATATACTTTCGCAAACCTAAATACTTAAACAATATACATTCGTAAAACATAAATATTGCTAAAGATTGTTTCCAAACATAATTTTTTAATTTCATAGTATTTATATGTGAATTTTCACATTTTAGTGGTTGTAAGTGAATTTATGGATGCGTTGAGCGACCACTAAATATTGTGTAATTGTTTCAAAACTTTTGTATTAAACATTTGAGATAAAGAGAAATAAAATTTGACCCTGAGACCATTACAAATACAATAGTGAATTTTCGTTGCCACCCTAATATATATGTTATAATAATAAATCACAGCCATATTAGATCCACTACTGGATGAGACCTCTCCCCGGAGGAAGAAGTTGGTCTTCTGCTCCCACGCTGACCAGCCGGGTTGTGGGAGGAGAGCTGAAGCTCTCAACTGTGATCAGCACTGTCTTTTGTTCACAGCAGCTCCCCAATTGTCCTCACGATGCTGGGTCAATACCGAAATTTTTTAAGCCCCCACAGGAAATCGAATCCGGGACAGCTCGCCCTGAAGTGTACCAATTACTAGGCTACGCAGGAGGCTCCTATATATATGTTTCACAGCCATTTTCAATCCACTACGGGATGAGGCTTCTCTCGATGAAAGGAGTTTGTCTACTGCTTGCACGGTGACCAGACGAGGGGAGACCGGATTCTCAACTGTGATCGACACTGTATTTTATTCACAGCAGCTCCCCAATTGCATCACGAACCTGGGTAGGCACCGTCCCAGACCTTCTCACTTTGGATAAAATCCCTTGGCAGAGCCGGGAATCGAACCCGGGATCCCACGATCTGCAGCCAGCGACGGTAATCACTAGACCAGCGGAGAGAGAGAGAGAGATAGTCCAATAGGAGGTTACTAAGTCAAACTAATCATACTAAATCTTTCCCATTAAGCTACTTCATAAACATCGCAAAAGGAATAGCTTCTAAATAGGCTTCTTAGCTGCTAGTAAAAGTTCATATACTCTGGTCTCTTCCATGAAAATTATTTCAGCATTTGCCAAATAAACATGTTCCGATTTTCTATCTAATCTTGATCGAAACATCTTCTAGGGGGTAGACATTTATCCCAGGCAGGGATGAAAAATAAATTTTGTCAGGGTGGGAAACTTATTTGGCAGGGGGAAAATCCCCGACATCCCCCCTGTTAATTCGCACACTGATTGGGAAACGAAAGCAACTCAGCAAAACTCAACTAAAACTTCCAAATTTGATTTCAGACCCTGAAGTGAAAATCTTGGTGAAGTCACTGTGCTTATGTCTTATAACTAGTCACACCCATCTAGGTCCCTGTGCACAAGAAAAAAAGTTCTTAGGTATCACCATCTCCACGCTTGGTGTCTACAACTAGATTCACTAAGTAAGGTTAGGTTAGGAATTATTTTAACACCTATGTTAAAAGAATGACACTTTCGAATTATCCACACAGTGGAATTCACACAAGTTATTACAAAGTATTCATACAGGAGAAAAACATATTTATTAGAGATATTAAAATTTCTTACAACTTCCAGAGATCATTTAAAAAAGTTAAAAACACAGACAATTCTCTTTTTTCCTCGAACACACAAATACCAGGTGTATGCATAAGTTTTTGCCGGTTTTTGTGGTAAAGAAAACACGTAATTTTCAAGGGAAATTAATTTTGTTTTATTCAAAATATTGGCCATCGGCTTCTACTCATTTCGCCCATCTTTCAGGTAATTGATGCATACCATGCCAGAAAAACTGATTGTCTTTTGCGGTAAACCATTCGTCGAGCCATTTCCCAACGCCGTCGAGATTGCTAAAGTGCTGCTCTGCGAGCGCGTGCCCCATTGATGCGAAGAGGTGATAGTCAGATGGCGCCAGCTCTGAGAAGTACGGCGGGTGCGGAAGAATGTCCCATCCAAGCGATTTCAAGGTGTCTTTCACTGGTTTTGCTGTATGAGACGGCGCATTGTCTTGTAACACAATCACTTTGCCATGTCTTCGGACCCATTCCGGTCGTCTTTCGATCAATGCGTGATTTAAATTAATCATTTGTTGGCGATAGCGTTGTGCATTAACGGTTTCGCCGGTCTTCAAGAGTTCATAATACACAATACCGATCTGGTCTCACCAGACACAAAGCATGGTCTTCTTCCCGAAGCGATTTGGCCTTGGTGTTGAAGGACCGGCTTCACCAGGTGAAAGCCACGATTTTCTCCGTTTCGTATGTGTCAAATGAATACGCTGCGTACTTTTCGCTGGCGCCTTCTCTTAGGTAAACCGGAAACTACTTATGCATAACACAAATAGATATGTTGTCCTGACGCAGTTTCCATCAGCATCATTACTTACAACAACTTCCGGAACATTATTTTGAAGTGTTATATCATGTACTGATTCGTTACCGATTTGAAACTTATCATATTCCTGACATAGAAAATTTCCTTCCAGTGACCCACTCCCTTCTTTAGCTATATCCCACCCTTCATTTTCTAGCTCAAAGTAAGTCTGGTGTACAATGCTTATTGTTACAGGAGAAGGACTTAAGCCCAGCTCCCGTTCAAGCTTTAGAGCCTAGAGTTTAAGTTGAGTTCTGTTTTTATAAGTTCTAATTGTAATTTTTGTTTTTAACTTTCTGGTCTTTTGCTGGTATTTGACCTTCTGGAGTTTTGTCTTTTGGAAACACCTCTAATGCTTGTGCGACGGCTATTAGCAGTAGACTCTTTCCCTGAATCTACAACACAACTCTTATCAGGCAATGCATAGTGCTGTCCTCTTGTCATCTCTCTGTCAACAATACCCCCTACAGTTTCGGAACTGTCTCCTGCCTCTGGTAGGCCCAATCAATCTACAACTGAGGACTCCTTGTTAACAGGGAGTACGCCAGGAATGTAGTCGAAGAAGGGTGTCTAAAGTTTTTTTGGGGGGGTGTAATTCATATTCACTTATATAATATATTATACAGTTATAGTAGTATAATACTGCAATAGTTACACAAAACGGGCAGTTACTTTTTTTTTGTTTAACCGCTGGCTTAGCTTTCTCCATTTCTACCCATCCTAGATTACAATAACTACATGTTTGAATACAATAATCAAATAATTTAGATTTCTTAAGGTCGGTTTTTTTCTGTACTCGCTTGTCGTCTACATTGAATGAAAACCTTAAATTTAAAGTAATTGCGATTTATTAACTGTCTTTAATTGCGTCAATACGATAAACAATTGATGTTCAATATGGTACCACTTTTTTGTCCATTAAGTGTATACTCTACGCAATGACCAATAGTATCAGTATATGAAATACTCAATAATCAATCTGTTAACACGTTTTTCCAGTCACTTGATGTATGTATTCCCTTTAATGCCTTATATAAGGGAACCAAGAAACTTTTGTCGCTTTGTGGAGGTCTGTGTTCAATTGGCGCTCACACCGTGAGTTGAATTCGAATGGAGATCAGGCGAAGGTCAGTTGTTGGTGTGGGTATAGCCAACATTGTACCTGGTTGTGGCTGTTCAGTTACACCGTGAACGTGCGGAAGGATAGAGTGAACATGGAACCTCCACAGAGAGTCATAAGGGCGTGTATGCTGTACGAGTTCAAACTGTGGTCAAACGCAGCTGCAGCGGGGCGGAAGATATGCCAGGCCTTTGGTGAGGGTGTCGTGACTACGCGGACAGTGCAGCAGTGGTTTACCAAGTTTAAGGACGGTGACGAAACACTCAAAGACGCACCACGTGCAAAAAAAACTAACACAGGTACCAAATGAAGATCTTCAGGCAGCAATTGAGGCGAACAGTTGGGTCGATGGGTCCCACATGATTGGACTCCGGGCCAGAAGGCAACGCAAACAGACATCTGTGTTTCTTTGCTGTCCCGTCTGAGGAATGAGTCATTTATGGACAGGGTGTTGACATGTGATGAGAAATGGGTCCTGTAGAAAGCTCCACGGCGCCCTCGTCATTGGTTAGCATCCCATGAATCGGTTCCAAAACAGGCGAAACCAGCACTGCACCAGAAGAAGGTCATCCTGTGTGATTGGTGGACTGCTCGCGGCATCGTGCATCGGGAACTGCTACCAGCTGGTCAGAACATCAATGCAACTGTGTACTGTCAGCAGTTGAGCCGTGTTCAAGAAAAACTCAAAACTCTGGCGCCAGCACTTCTGAATCGCAAAAGGGGTCCTCCTGTTACAGGACAACGCTAAGCACGTGGCTAGGATGACCCGGGACACCATTCTACGCCTTGGATGGGAGACACTATTGCATCCGCCACACTCCTCGGACATTGCACCGTCCGATTTTCACCTGTTCCATTCCTTGGACAATCACATTAGAGGACAATCACATTCAAATCCCTAGTAGAGGTGAAAAATGCGCTTCTACATTCTTTGCTTCACGGCCCACAAGGTTTTACCGCGATGGAATCCATGGAAATCCAGAACGTTGGCAGAAGGTCGTCGATGCTGATAGGAACTATTTTTGATATTCCAGGTACGTCTTAGGTGACATATCGGTGTTCGAAGGTGGTGGGTGAAAAAGCTACAAAACTTTCTTGCTTACCTTTATATTTTCATAGTGCTAATCCAGCAATTACCTCTATTTTAATTTTAATTTTATAATTTAAATAAGCGCCTATTATTTTATGAATACTCTATAGTGACCACTCACTGGAAATTTATATTGTTGTGCTATCTTCCATAGGCTGAATTCGATAAGAATTGGAGGAAAATATATGGTAGATATGGGAAGAAACTTCAATCAGAATGGTCGACACTGGGACTTGAAGCCGGTTGCCTCCCTCAGTGATGCTTTCAAAATAACAAAACCACTATTTAAATTACACTGGTTGAGAATAGTCTGCTTGGCGAGAACAGAAAAACAGCTAACATCTGAACAAACTTCAACCTTCCGCCCTTCGTCCTTTCAAATTTTAAGTAGAAAAGAGACATCGATCTCCTTCTCCACCTCCCCGCGTAGTAGTGGTGTTTAAACAAATCTCCACCCAAGCCCCCACCTGGGCTCATACTTGAGATGTTAAAGCATTATCTTGACAAAACTGACATGTTTCCGACATAAAACTTCAGGCTTGGGGCCCCTTGGTTTAACCCGTTGACCTAACAGCAAGAAGGGAATCTCCTGACCGTGTGAAAAGGAAGTTTGGTTGTGCCTACTAGGAGAGAAAAGAAATATCTCTGGCCAGACGTGTTAATTGTTGCTGCGTAACAGATCATGCCATCTGTTGGTCTTTTCCGCTCGTGACCGATAACTTCTTTAATTTTCGCAGTGTTTGAGAAGGTTCGGGGAAGTAGAAACCTTCTTCCTTGATGTTAGAAGTCGAGGTAAGAATATTTCTTGATTTGCATGTTAACTCTTTCTTAAATAATGATACGCGAAGAACATTAGTTCGAAAACAGGAAAAGTGAGGTTTCATACGAAATAAGACAAGTATATTTCATAGTAAGGATAAATATTCAAAGGATAATCCGGGACGGGCGTAAGCCATAGTGCTGTTACCGCCCCTAAAATTCATTTTATCTTTATCAAAGGATAATCTATCTAACGATAGCTTTATATAAGGAAATATGTATACATATGTAACTATATCTATTTCTACCTATGTATATACATAATAAATAACATTTTCAATGATATTTATAATCGGAAAAGAGGAAATTTAAGTAATTGGCCATAATTTTAATTCTTGAGACGACGAAATGTGTATGATTTACATGCAGAACAATGCAATTCGAAACACTGCAAGCAGAAATTACTGTAATAGGAGCAATTTTAAAATAATTTGAACATTACAAGTGCGATTATTGTGCACAAAGAACTGTATCATATGTGATTAAACCGATTGTAAGCAAAAGTTATCCTAATATAATACTTCTGATGTGTAAACATTGTGTACAGGAACTACGGGACATGTTATTAGAACTGATTAACTACACGATCGAGATAAATATCTCATAAGTGACCAAAAATGTAGGTTTAGTACTGTTCTAAAACTGCATTTTATGTGTACAAAAAATTTAACTTGAAATATTGGATATATTGTCTCAGAGGGCATGTAAAAAACTATGTAACAGAAATTCAGACGCTGCTTTTAAGAGAATTTAAATTAATACAGGGTGGTTATTCCTTTGAATAGCCTACGGGACGGATTCGAATCGTATTTGAAATCTGAATTTATCTTAATACCAGGTGCATGGTGCTTTAAACAATGGAAAACGTGTATTAGACGCCTTCTGACCTGCATGTTTAAGTACAAATTACCCTATTAGCAACTGTTTTGAAGGCTACTTGCTGCTTCACATGTGTATAAGATGTATTCATTCATGTTTTTTTAGCAGGAAAAAAGATTTCCTCTTTTGAAATAGGAAAAGATTCAATTAAACATCAAACTATCACTTCGGAGGTCGTATTCAGCAGAGAATTCAAGTACAAAAGAATCTTTGCAATGTATTCTATATCGATTTACGCTCGGAAAGGATTATTTGGTTTCAATCTATAGGATAAAACGTGACAAACCTGATTATGATTTTTCTAAAGCAACCTTTTCAGATGAAAGTTACAACTATTTCAGAGTTTGTTATTAGGAAGGCAGTTCTTGCAGTCATATAGAGTCAATATATAGCGAGAAAAGTGTGTTTTGAAGAAGAAAGAACTTTAATATGATATAACAGGAAAAGTTTCTATTTGATGCGAAACTCGGGGAATCAAGGCCTCTTATTTACCGCTAGCCACTACGAAAAACATATTCGAACATGATTTTTAGCAGAAAACAAGTCTTTAAGATACTTTTGAAATCCGAAAATACAAGAATAACGCCATATTGGAGTTCTTGTACATGAAATGAATTTACCAAAGCGAGTGATTGCTTGAATTTTAAAATGTGTAATGCAATTCTGTTAATATCAGACATTGAAATAGATATTTTAACACAAATATCAGAGAAACAAAGTATATTTTCACGAAAATTATGGTATGAAGGACTCTCTTTAGATTTTCTCATGTGAGAGACTGTTCAGAATGGAATGTAGATATTATTTTAGTTGTACACTTCCCATATTAAATGAAAATCAAGTCAGGAAAATCAAAATTGTCTATATTTTGCGCTTTATTAGTACAAAGAAAACTCCTAAGAACCACATTTAGTCAATATGCAACGAGAAATCAGTCACTTAAACTAGGTTGAACGCGCATTTGAAGACAAAAAGCATGGATTTACATAATTCCGACTACTTTGAAAATATAGAGAACATTATATAGCGGGAAAAGTGCTCGTTTGAAGTAGGTTGAACGTTTTTAGGTAGAAATTATGCTTTGACTTGTATTTTTATGACTATATAACGATTTTGCGTGTACGTTAAGACTAAGCAGACTGCTTGGTTAAGTAGACAAACAGTATTTGAAGTACTTTGAATGAAATGAAAGCTAGAAAGAAGTGACTGTAGCCAAAAAAAGACTGTTTGAAACCATATTTACTCGTAATATAAGGAGAAAATGAGGTCTATAGGCGTGCTTGTTATGT
>JAGDQP010055426.1:0-10746 GCA_022664845.1 Lepisma saccharinum
AAATAGTCTATCTTTTTAAATTATTTTTGGAAACGATATGGTTGATATACTGTTATAAAACACAGTAAAAATATAAGACATTTATTTCACACTGTGCTCATTCCTGTTGAAAATCTTTTACAAGGAAGACGTTTGAGTTCACCCACTCAACAATATGCAAAAAGTTCCAGAAAATATTGGAAATGACGTACTATGGTGACGCAGAAAGGGCGGAATTTCGCAATCACTCCGAAGGCAGGAAATCTGCAATCGACGTTTTTGGGAATACAGATAGTTATACAAGCCAGCAATATGTCTGGTATTTCAGTATCTATTCCTGTACTGTATAGACCTTGCTGTCATTGGATGGCAAAACGGGGAGAAGATTTATATATGTCTCCAAAAAATCAAAGGACAATTTGAAAAATGTGTTTTGCAAGATCTGCGAACATATACCATCAAACGTAGTACTTGAAGGTAGCTCCAGTGGTAAATTGACTACTCGGCACGTCTTTTGGTGGATAAAGATGATATTGAAACCGGAATTGCACCAGCGTTCACTTCTACTTGATTTGTGGCTGGAACAAATAGACATGACTCTACAAAAAATCCTGACAACCACATTGATTCACAATTAAACGTTATGCCTCCATAAACGACCTAATTTATCAAGCCACTAGACATTTACTGTTTTCGACAACATACACTATTCCCAAGGCATTTGGTGAAATGCATCAGATGTCACAAACCCTCACGAGAGGACTTTTATTATGCAGATGAATTTTCTTATACAGTATGTCCCTGTAATAATGGTGCAAACTTCAGGAAGTGATTACATGAAAACAAGGAAAAAAGTTCCAAAATTTGAATAGTTTCGTAGTTACAGGCGCTCAAAGTTATGGCGACAGCTTCACAAATGACGTTATATCCCGAAAAGTAAAGGTGTAAGCGGTGTTGGCTTATAGCAAATCACACCATAAGTACTACCAAATACATCTATTGAAGATGTGTTTATGATTGGCGTATATAGCTTATAGGGTATTTCTATGCTTGCCTAATAAACCATTTAATTCCTTGACAATGAAAATCTTAGGTTACGAAACCTGTCTATGTGGCACTCCGTCAATCAAAAACATTGCTTAAATAGATGTATCGGATACTACTTTCAGTGTATACTAAACCGACACCGCTTACGTTATTATGTGTCGAGATATAACGTAATTTGTAACGATGCCGGCTTGACTTTGAGAGCCTGTACCTCCGAAGCTATGCAAAATGTTGAATTTCTTGTTGTTCCATTGTAAATAATCACAACCCGAAGTTTTCATCATTATTTCTGGGAAACTCTGTATAAATAATCAGTTGTAGTCCCCAAATTGTTAACAAATGCTGCGATACGTTTGTCCAAATGTTGGCTATTTAAAGATATGCCTCGAACTATTTGAAAATGTGTTAGATTTTAATTTCTCAATATCTGTAGGTTGTGATAAAAATGGATGTGACGACACTATATTTCATGTGCCTGAAGTGAACACAATTACTGTGAAAGCATTGTGTTCAACAATTACGTTATCATCATGTGTAGTCGTGCATAGTAACATGATCACAATGGGTATTGTCGAACATGATAACATTAAGTGCCTCATAATTACTTACATTTAGAAGTCAATAAATTATGCTGTGATTACCATCGTGTTGTTCCCCATTTTCCTGGCCTGTTAGACCCCTCCCACAGTTGTCATCCGGATCCCACGTATAAGACGAGAATGCCTGTCTTCAAGGGGCAATTACCATGATTCGAGCTCTCTAACTCGGGAACGTGTAATTTGCGAAAGGTAATTTTTGCTACTGTCCCTTCCACATTTCCATTATCATTCAGATTTTCATTTATTTTTGAATGGGCTTAGAACTAGACAAGTGCAAGTAATGTATACAAGAAGTGTGGGTATTTTAGTGCACAGATATAGTGCATTTTCTGTATTAAAAGAATACCGTGAAGGCTTCGAAGGCTATCACGATATTATTCTGGCTCTATTCTCGCTCCTGCTAACAGTTTTACATCTTTTTAGGTTGCCAAAACGGTTATTGATAGAATTTAATTTACGTGAAAAGTTGTACAAGAATTGTACACCCGGTGACAGATAAAATGGACCACCCTGTGTGATTTTCATGATTGGGCACACTTTAATTTAAAGAATTGAGAATCTTCCACAGATGTACTGGATTCCTTTCAATAAATACATTTAATTTGTAGTGTTCTCTGGTCTTCTTAGTAATTCTTTTTCCTTCTAAAGTTACAGAGGGCGATTCATTTTTTTGGTCCCCCTCAGTACAAAATATATTAAGATATTAATCGAAAGTAAAAATAGTATAAGAAGTGATCAAAAGTCGACTTATTTGACGTGGGCAATTGATTTTTTTTAAATGTGAAGAAGTTAACTTGTTTTTATACTATACTCATAATTAAGTACAGGAATTGTTCGCAATTTTACAGTAAAAATGAATTACGCGATATACAGACAGTTTAAGGTGGAATTATAGTTGGTTTCCCCGCCTTTTTCGTTTTACGTCGATTATTCTAATTCGAGAGCAGGTAAACACAAATTCACTTAATTATGAACTAAATATTGTTTCGTACTTCCATTATTAATACCATCAGCCTTGGAGAAGTGTTAATAGTAACTTCAAAACTGTGTTCGGACATTTTCTAGACATTATTTTCTCCCCAGAGTGGATTCACAGGCCGGATGGATGATGATTTGAGAATTGGTGGAATAAAGAAAATGGGAGCACCCCGAGAAAACCCACGTACACGGAGTTTGTCCACCACAAAACCCACATGGCACGATCTGGGATCGAACTGAGGACCCTACACACCAGAGGTGAGCGCTTTACCACTAAGACGCCGCTGCTTCTCATGGTTGAAGTAAGAAACAAGCTTTAGTTCACAAAAGTTATTTTCTGTTTATTTGCAATCAAAATTGAATAATCGACGTAAAACAACAACAAAAAAGCGGGAAAACCTACAAGAACTCCTCCTTAATGTTTAAATGTATTAATTTTTTAAACTATATTTTGGAACAAATAAGATTGATAAACCAATAATATACAACGTTGTTGGATTAAACAAAATTTCAGATCACTTTCTAATTACGATGGGTGTTTTTTCAGATGAAATATTTCGTCAAATTTGCGAACCTATATTTACACAGATACACAAAAACTAACACACTTGCACTCTCTCTCTCTCTCACACACACACACATATATATACACATACGCACACACAATATACATATGCAATAAATATAGAAGTTGTAGACAACTCATAACGATGTAAATAATGGCTGTAGTTTACGCAAAAGTTTCACATATAGGAAAAACAACTTCTTGATTTATTATTGCATTTCACTTCAAGACCGTATTTTTTTGGTTGTTGGGGTAATTAATTTTTCTTGTCTTCGAATTTTTCGTGAATCGTTCAATAATTCACGCTCTGCAACCAAACAAAGTTGGCAATTTAAATATAGCAATCCATTTATGCGTACCGCGATTGAGTCTGAAGAGAAATCCATGGGGACAGAACATTAGATTGTGAAAGTTGTGGCTTTGGTTGAACCCGAATTAAATGGGGAAAGCGACAGTTAGAGCTCATATGTCATTCCTCGCACAGCGACATTTTTCCATTTCCCTCTGCTGATAGCAGTATTTCATTTCACAAGTCTATCTTCCTCCTCCTCTCTCATGTCTTCTTTTAAAATGCTGTCGTAAATATTTTTGTGGTTTGCTGCTGTACCAATTTGATCCACAAACTAGTTCAGCTACGAGTTGGTCGTGACGAGAATTCAGAACAACTTAAACATTGAAGCAATGACATTGCACGAACATTTCCACTTTACTCTGAAACCTTTTGGTCTATAATATCCTATAAAGAGGGTTTTCCTAGTTTGGTAATTTAGTTTTGGTTTCATTTTAGACGGTTGGAACAAACTGATCGCTTAACATAAGAAACAATATTTCTAAGGACCAAGCGAATTACAGTCAAGTAGCATGAAACTATTATATACTTTTCATTTCTCACTTCAGATGTGAAGAGTACAGGGAAAGAAGGGAGAATGTCCAAGATTTCTCGTAAAACGCATTTTGAAGTCTAACTCTTCCATTTACTCCCATGTATATAATGTTTTTAAAACCGCTTAAACTTGTTGATTATTTGACTTATGGATTGAAATTTTCCTATCGGCTAGCTGTCATTGTTTGGTACTTGGTAAGAATGCAAACTCATTTGGGGGGGGGGGGGGTAAAAACTAGAGATCAATTTCTTTCCCTGTACTCTTCATATGTAATGGCGGATGCATACATTTTCAAAGTCCCACAAATTTCACAATTCGGTGCACTTCTAAAGGAAGTTAAATACAGGTTTCAATTAGATGATGCATATTTTCTAGGCGTGGTGTATAATGATTCAATGTTGCCAAATTGTGCTAGTTTCAATCTGCTATTTTTATGAATCCGTATGTACATTATTAGCGATTCTGACCTACCTATCTGTTATTTAGTTTTGGTAAAAACATAGCATACCTTGACATGGTTTGTTCAAAAATAGGTTATTCTGTCTGATTAATCTCGTGAGTATGAAGTGAATTTTAAGTGCACTTTCTTCTTCTGTATACTTAAAGAGATTGAAGCATATTACGTTCAGTTAACTTCGATCACAAAGGTAATTTTCTCTATTTGTGAAATTTGAAAAGGTGTGAGTATATATAGACACTATTATGAAGTATTGTGTGTGCCATACTTAACAGCACGTTTAGCACTAGCATAGACCTCATAATATGACTCAGCACGCTTTTCCATTTCTATCTACGCGAAAACTAATGAGTTGTACAGGAGCACGTGATTTTGAATACATCCGATAATAGAATATAAAGTCTATAACAGAGCTACCTTGTGGATGAATTCAAAATAACGTGCTCCTGTACAGTCAAAAACTCATTAGTTTTAGCGCAGAAAGAAATGAGGAAGCGTGCTAAGTCTATCTATTATGAGGTATATGGCACTAGTCAGAGTTTCTTGAACCGAGCGGCCGTAGCTCAGTTGGTAGAACGTTGGCTTAGCAATCGGAAGCTCCTGGGAACGATGCAAGCAGACGCCCATCGTGACTGAGTTTTTCCAGAGTTTTCCAGTCATAGCAGACTAATGCCGGGATCGTACCTACTAACTAGACCTTGGCCGACTACCTTCCAATATTCTCTCCCTTACCCTATCCCGGTCTGAGATGCCTAAAGGCCATAAATAAATTTAAAATTGTAGGATCTCTTAATAGTAACGGATTTACGATTCCTTAAAGGTATGTTGCAATTGCCGTCTTGAATGTCTTTTGAAATGATTTCCCGTCTCGAAACTTTTACTATTTCAGAACTATATAATAGAATTTTCTAAATAAATATGAACTCATACGCCTTTGAGATCCATAAAGTCAAGTTGGGCAATTGTGACAGGGATTTTACTTTGCTTAGTAACTTAAATGACACTTGATCTTTGTACTGTGTATTTATGATTTAAAAATAAAATAAAATACAGAAGCGTCTTTTGTTTGGTCAATGCATGATTTCCAACTTATAATACAAAATGGCCGAGATATATAGTTTTAATTTCTTTCCCACAACGCATTAATTAGCGACGTTTGTAGCCAGACGTTTTCGTTCGGGATATACTGTAAAAAAATTCGGAGACATTCCTGGAGAAAGATAGGCAACTATAGCTGCCAGGAAATTTCCTGTAACTTGTCTAATAAACAGCCACCTTGCAGGATTCAGGTAAAGAACAAATTAAAAGCCTCGAGCAAGATTTGAGCACGGGTTCTTTATTCATATGTCTGGTTCTTTATTTATTACGGGTTCTTAGTGACTGGACTAAATTGCCACTGAAGAAATCAGTTCATCAAGACAGTATAGAAGATCAGAAATACGTTGTTCAACAACGAAAACATCAACAAAGTTACTTCCATGGCTTACCCCATGTTCTAATAACTTTTTCTATTTGTCAAGTAGGGATTGCAATCCCCTTTCACTGAGAATATTTCCTGTTTCTTTAAAATACGTGATGAAAATGGCGGCAGCAAATACTTGATCAGAACTGCATATTTGATTACGATAAGAAACCGTTTTTTCTTTCTGCACATGCGTGAAAATCACCCTGGAACGGGAAAATGAGAACCTCCAACCACACAACAGAAATCTGTTAGTGGCTTTGACACACATTTCAGCCACAGCAGGATTACTACAAATACTTACATTTATCTGGAACATGACCAGCTATATCAAACAACGTTCCCATTTTTTTTTACAGTGTAGTGAATTTTCGGGTAATGCAACAGCTAACGAGTGGCCAAACAACCAGGACCGTGTGACACAGCCACTTTTTCTTTTTAGCAGTGGTGTTAGGGAAGAGTTAAAGTATATAGGTCGTAGAGAGTCGTGAGTTTTGGAATTTACTTTGTAAGAAACTAACTGTTACGCATACCGAATGGTATGTGGCCAACTGGAACAATAAAATTCTCCTTTGTTTTCGCGGGTCGCGGTGATCAGTAGTGGATCACTTATCTCTGCTGCATGGGCTTCTTGGTTTGATCCCAGCTTGTGCCACGTGGGATTTGAGGTGGACAAACACCATGTGCATTGGTTTTCTCGGGGTGTTTTCTTTTCCTCCTACTTTCTTCATTCCACCAATTCTTCCATCATCATCCATTTGGCCTGAGCTAAAGTTGCTTAAAGCCCGTAAATAAAATTCAATCGAAATTCGAATTCAATCTTACTTTTATGCAATTCACGCAACGTACACAGTAAAAAATAGCTGTGTTAATTCAACACAATGCGGTGTCCCAGCGTGACTACCACTTTTGTGTGTTAAATCAACACAACACACGGTGCTGATTTCGGTACTGGGAGAGAAAAAAAGTTACGGCTGTAGCTAGATTTGAACATGGGTTGCTCAGTTAGATGTCGAGCGTCTTACCGACTTCGCTAAATCGTCAGACGGAAAGAGCACTAGATTGAAACAATACAGAGGTTTTAAAAAAATATTGCTGAATCCCAAACACAAAGTTACTCTCACGACTTATGCCATGATTTAGTCACTTTTTCATTGGCCAATTAGGGATCACAATCCCCATTTATTGAGAATATGTTCCATTTCTATGAAAGCAAGCGCAGCATTTGACATATTGTTATAACAAGAAAGCAGTAATGCTGTTGTGTTTGGCTGTCGCCATCTTGCTTGCTTTCATAGAAATAGAATATTCTCAATGAATGGGAATTCTGGTTCTCAATTGAAAAATAGGAAGTGATTAAACCATGGGATAAGTCGTGCAAGTAACTTAGTTTGTTTCGGGGGTTCAGCAACATATATTTGATCCCATACATTGTTTAAATCTATAGTATAGCCGCTTAATTCAAATGTTGTTCAGTAAATATCGTCCGCATCCAGTGCATTTTCTGTCTGACGATTTAACCAAGTCGGTAAGACGCTCGACTTCTACCAAGGCAACTCGTGTTCAAATCTCATTGCAGCCCTAATTTTTTTCACAGTACCGAAATCAACACCGTGTGATTTAACACGCAAAACGTGGTAGTCACGCTGGGACACCGCATTGCGTTGAATTAACACAGCTATTTTTTGCAGTGTAGGTGTCAAGCGTGTTCCATTTGTTTTCTTGATTGCATAGGGAGATAGTAGTATATCGATGGTACTTTACAGCTACCTCGTATCTCAAAAATGCAATCTTACAGGAGAGGGTAAACTCTAACGTTCTTGAGAGATAAACGGGGGCAGCGCTGATTACTTTCATGGTCATAAGTCAGGCTGTTGCATTATGTAGGGAGAAATTTTTACACACCTTCATGTTAACAAGCAAAAATCGTACTTTTAAAGATACGAGGTAGTTGCAAAGTACCATCGATATTTTATTTAATATCTAATTCCTGTGGGTCAAAATATCCATAGAGTCAGATTTTTGGAATTATAGACAGATTATCATCATCTGCATTTGGCCGAAAGAGGTATCCCTGCAAAATTTGATGCAGAGTAGTTTAACTATGCGAATTTATATAGGGGACACATATACATACGTACAGACAGACAGAACGACAGTGAAACAAATTTCAAGTTATATATATATATATATATATGATTTCTCAATTCCTACATCTTAGTATTATGTAAAGTAACATTTATCACATACTAGCTTATATACCCGCCCGTTCGTGTTGGGTAAATAAAATAGGTTAGCAATACTGACAGGTGAGACAGTTTTTGAAATTGGTTGGCAACACTGACTACTGCGACGCTCACGAAGTACCTCTAAGACCAGCCCCAATAGCTAGGTACGGATATGGAAAATGGCGTGGGAGCAATTTCAAATATTAAAATTTCCAAATTGTTTGGCAACACTGACAACTTTGGCGCCTTGAGTACTTCTTTGACCTGTCCCAGTACCTAATGCACAATGTACAAAATTTGGTGTAAATCAATGGATGGGTGTAGATTGTATAAATAAAAAATATTTGTATAAACTGAATTTTAAAATAGGCTGGCAACTCTGATAACTGATGTACTTGGCGACAGGGACACCCACGCATTGAAGCTTTTGAAAAATGTATTTTTGGAAAAGGTGGCAACAGGAAACGCAATGCCGGACCCGGAATACATCTATGGCCTATGCAAAACTGGTGTAAATCAGATTTTAAAAAAATTTGTTAGCAACCTTGACAACTCCGCTGAACCGAAATACCTCTATCACCTGACCCAGTACCTAAAGTATACGTATGGTGGAAATCATGCGAACATATAGGTTGTTCGCTAAAACTAATGTGATTTGCTTAGAGCATGTGATTGTGAATTAATTCGCTAGGTATCTCTGGCATAGACCTCATAATAGAATATGACGTCTATGCCAGAGCTACCTAGCGGACGAATTCAAAATCATGTGCTCTGAAGAAAAAACAATTAGTTTTGCGCAGACGGAAATTGGGAAGCGTGCTAAGTCTATCTATTACTATGAGGTCTATGCTATTAGTAGCATATGGCTAGACAAACTTTTGGTTTTATATGTAAGACTCGCTTTTCTTCGCTGGGCGCGCTACCCCCAAACTTCGTGGGAGCTGCGCTCCCAACTTGTTTTTTTAGGGGGCTGCGCCCTTTATTGTAACCAGAC
This sequence comes from Lepisma saccharinum, assembly GCA_022664845.1. NCBI lineage: Eukaryota > Metazoa > Arthropoda > Insecta > Zygentoma > Lepismatidae > Lepisma > Lepisma saccharinum. The sequence continues at coordinate 9,194 of JAGDQP010055426.1, forward strand.
TTCTAATGGAATGCGTCTCCATTGTGCTGATCTGCCTCTCCGCGGGGGCTGCGCCCCCCATAGGTGAAGTTTGCCCCCTTTATTGTAACCTGCTCGTCATGCTACACCTTCATATCAAATTTCGTTTGTCTAGCCTTAGTGGTTTAGAAAACCATTTAGTGGGTTTTTAGAGGGTCATTTTTCGATTAAAGATGGCGACTTTTAAATATTTTATTATATTGTCGTGACCTACTCGTGATGGTACACCTTCATATAAAATTTCATATCTCTAGCTCGAATTGTGTGGACAATGATTTTTGGGCGGCCATTTTGAATCCAAGATGGCGACTTTCTCAAAATGTAATATTTTCCTAAATTACTTGTTATGATACATCTTTAAGTCAAATTTTGTATCTCTAGCTCAAACGGTGTGGAATATGATTTTTTGTAAGCCATTTTGTATCCAAAATGGCGTCTTTGGAGAAATTGGGTAATATTTTTGTAAGCTACTGGTAATAATGTACCTTCATACCAAATTTCATCTCGCTAGCCCCAGCGGTTTAATCTGTGTATTCTATAGAACAAGTTTGGCGTCCATTTTGGATTCAAGATGGCGGCTTTTTCAAAACATCGGATTTTTTTCTTTAGCTACTCTTGATCATACACCTTCATACCAAATTTGGTGTTTCTAGCTCCAGTAGTTTGGCCTGGGAATATTGATGATCCGTGAGTCAGTCAGTGAGTGACCATGGAGCTATATAGTATGTGGACTCGCTTGGCTTCGCTGCGCCCCCTTTATCGTAGCCACGCTCTCCGGGGTACTGTTCACCGTTGGTGCCGAGCTGCCTCCAACCGCGGAGGGGGGGGGAGGCTGCGCCCCCCATAGTCGAGATTTGTCCCAACTATTGTAACCTACTATTGTTCATAGACCTTCATACCAAATTTCGTTTCTCTAGTTCAGTGGTTTGTAAAATGCGTTTTGAGCGGCCATTATGGATTAAAGGTGGTGACTTTTTAAACGTTTTCCTATATTGTCGTGACCTACTTGTGATGGTACACCTTCATGTAAAATTTCATTTATCTAGCTCAAACGGTGTGGAAAATGGTTTTTTGGGCAGCCATTTTGAATCCAAGATGACGACTTTTCTCAATTACTGCAATATTTTCCTAAACTACTCGTGATAGTTTATTGCCAAATTTCATATCTCTAGCCCAAACGGTGTGGAAAATGGAATTTTAGGTCCGCCATTTTGGATCCAAGATGACGTCTTTGGATACATTGTGTAATATTTTAGTAATCTGCTAGCAATAGTGTACCCTTATACCAAATTTCATTTCAATAGCCCTACTCATGGTCCTACCTTCATACCAACTTTGGTGTTTCTAGCTTCAATAGTTTGGCTGAGAATTTTGATGATCCGTCAGTGAGTGAGTGACCATGGGGCTATATTATAGTATGTGGATATATTTAACAAAAACTGCGTTTCATAATTACAATGTTCTTTAATCGAAAACTTCTTCGAAATACATTATTGAAGGAAGGAGAGAGAGAGAGAGAGAGAGAGAGAGAGAGA
>JAGDQP010055428.1:0-13143 GCA_022664845.1 Lepisma saccharinum
AAAAAAGTACCCTGGTGGAGCCAGACCACGAGAAAAAGTGCCCTGGCGCCGCCAGGGCTGAAACACACCACTGGGTAGGAGAAAGGATTAGGGAAGGAGTTGGCCACCTACATTGAATGTACCATTCCGGTATTTGGTTGGTGTGACTGAGGAAAACCGCTGGTATCCAGCTCTTTGAAGACGTTTATGACAATGTAATTCAGTTCCTGAACTGAGTCATCTACTTCTGTATTTAAGTACTTTTGAAAGACTTGATGATGCTGGATAAACACCAAAGCCACCGGAAATCTAACCCAAGCCCATTTGCACTGAATGTCAAGGCGTTGTTACGGCTAAACATGAGGTCAACGACAACATTACGGACCACAAAAACGGCCACATGAATAGGTCTAACAATTCATTAAAAAAAAAAAAAAAACTGAAGCGACACAGAAAGTAATTCAAACTGTGAAGAACAGTCCGGGCTAGTATAAACGTGGAAGAGAAAACAGGAACCTCATCTTCAAGTGACCTCGACTGCCATTAGCTTCAGAGAGAAGACGACGGCTATTCTAAAAGCCACTAAAGTTGAGTAGGTGTATTGGTTAGACGACATAAAGGCACTAAGGATGAGTCGGGGGTCGGATTCTAGTAGTAGTGAATTGTCCACAATATGACTCCTCTTGCCTATCCATATACGTTGTTATGTATGTGAAATGCCGTGCACTTAATAGGCATCGAACCTCGGTGTTGAAATGGCAACGGCGAAAGTTGTGTGTGTGTGTGTGTGTGTGTGTGAGTGAGTGAGAGAGAGATAGAGAGAGGGACCATGCCTCCGGTTTCGTTTGATGGTTTGGCGATGATATTACAAAACATGAGACCTAAAATGGACATCATACACACGTATAAAGGCACATAACAATGAAGCTGTTAGTTTTGAAAGCTTCTCTGTATAGCTATGAATAGGTTAGGTCATTTAAGCGACATATAATATTTTTTTTTAAAAAAAAGTAATAATACATCGTAAGAGTACATTTCTCTAAGCGACCAATTTTCAACCATATTTTAAAATCTGGATTATCTGCTCCTTTTTTTTTTTTTTGCCTGGCTGGTCGTTGGGTCTGATTTTTACCGTCTCTTCTACGTTATATGTTCTTTTAAACCTCCCTCAGCAAAAGGGTATATTAAATTGCATAAATATTATGTTTTGAACTTTTAAATTTAAAATTATCATCAATTTGTAATTTTCTCACTAAATTTACATTATCCACGACTACTCGCAAGGAAGGGGAAATGCTGGTCAAGGCTTATTTACAACTTTTTAGATCATTATCTTCTAAAATGTATCGTGCAGTATATTGACTCATAGTTCTAGAAATTGTAGAGTGTCCTACTGACTGAACTGAAACAAAATTCAAATAACTGAATACATCTCAATTGTGCTGGTCTAGATGGTCGTGAGGTCTGAGGGTTAACCTACGTCCAAAGATGTTTCAGGTTCGAGGCATGGACTTTAAAAGTGTTGCACTCACAGAACCGGGATAGGCCAAAGTCAATAGTTACTAAAATGGGCCAAAACTTCTCTATAGTATACCAAATTTCCCTTATGTGATCCAAATTGCCCCGTTCTCCCGTAATGTTTACCAGGAACAGTAGTACACACTTATGGCGGCTTCTGAAACATTTGAGGACTGATTTTTTTTACCGTATCCTTGTCTTCTGTGGCCCATCTACCACGATTTAAAGGTAAACAATTATGTCTCCAATAGCGACTAGTACAGGCACTCCATATATTATACCGTTCAGTCGATAAACTGAAGTGCACTTAATTTTTTCTTTTTTAATGTAGGGGAAGGTTGTGGCGGAAAGCCGCACATTGTCATGGGTACTGGAATTGTGAAGAAATCAGTGAAAATCCTACTGCCATATTGTCGAGTGCATTACAAAAAACATCATAAACAAATGTTGCAACTTCACTAGATTAAAAACAACCAGGCAAATCGATCGGGCTTATTTTAAATCTGAAGTCAGTTTCTGATCTATCTACGTCCGTCTAGCCTTTGCTACAATACAAACGAAAGGAAGAAACGAAATTAAAAGATTTATCAAAATTTTAGGGGGCTCGCTAATAGCAACAGAACTCACTCTTCTCCGAGACCGAGTTAAAAAAACTTAAAAAAAAAAAAACTATGTGAACCTGAAATTTAAATTATTTACTTATTGGTATTGGTTCACATCGTTTAAGGTCGGCGTCTCCAGCACATAATTTGATTTTCAGTCGCGAGATGGGACTAGCGTCGCGACAGTGAGGTCGGCCTCACTGTTGAAATTTCTAGATTTTGATCAGAATACTGTTAGAAGCAAAGCACATGAGAGTTCACAGGTTAAAAAAATATATATTTCTTTTCCGCTTGACTGAAATTGGAAGATTGTATTTGTGCTAAACAAATACATAACTAATTTCTTCATGTATTTGTGCTTTGTCTTTAAAGCATATCTCTTGGATTTAATTTCTATGAAACAGTTCAAACCAGATGCCTCGGTTTAAGATAAATTATATCTAACGCTCAAATATTTGCCGTCTGCCCTCAATGATAACGGCAAAGGGATGGTTTTGGAAAGTGAGATGGAGGAAAACAAAGCATTAAATTTCTTGGATATCAGGATTGAGAAAACGAAAGACGGGAGATTTGTAAGTTCATAGTTTCAGAAGAAATGTGCAACAGGGGTTTCTTTCGCCTCAAGAGGAGTGACGTTGATGAAATGACTAAAGTAAATTTCATAAGGAACATCGAAGAAAGAATAGAGGAGATTAACGCGGAAGAAGATCAAAAGACGAGAGGTGTTGAAAGGTTTGGAGAACAATTAAAGAAGAATGGATATAGTGAGGATGATCGAAGAATGATCAGGAGAAAATGACGCAAAAGGAGAAGGAGGTAGAAGAAAAACTGGTTTGGGATAGAAAGTGGGGGAAGAATTACCGAGAAAATCAAGCGGCTGTTAGAAGTGAGAACGTATAGGAAAGGAGGGAAGAGGGTCTTGGACTCAGTGAGAAACAAGAAGGAAGGTGCTCTAAAGGGAGAAGAACAAATAGGAGTGGTGTACAGCGTTCCGCCTATGAACTAAGAGGCAGTGTATATAAGAGAAACGAAAATAAATTACAGGGTAGGCTTAAACAACACAAGGATGACGTCAGACTAAAAAGAGACAGAAATGCTGGTTACAAACATGTACAGGAAGAGGTGCATTATATCAAATGGGAAGGGGGCGAAGATATTAGAACAAGAGGAAAGGATGTTAGCTAGGAAGTGGAAAGAAGCGAGGAGAATTAGGGAAATGTGATATATAGCAATGAACTGGAATAGTGGGTCCAGTATAAATGAGGAATGGGAAGACATTGCTTAAAATTTGTTTAGTTTTGGAAAGTAAAAGAATCCCGGGACGTGATTGGCGGTAGACGTAGAAAGGATCTCGTGGCCTTCTGGTGCTTATTATGAACAGTTAGTGTTGATCAGTGTTTCGTCTGAGGAAAATGTTGTTACAACATTGAAAGTGTAACGCCTGCTGTGTGTTTTAACAATAAAGTTAAGTGTAATAGCCTTGTCAGCCTGTTTTCATTAAATTAAGTATGGATACAAGGCTTCAATTAGTGTTGTCCCGAGACGAGGCGAGACAGCGAAATGGCTATAGAAAACGAGACGAGACAGAGCTTCCATAATGTAAAATATACATCTCTTCGAGAGACACTCTCTGGACAATCCCAAGTCAAGTGAAAGAATCATATTTATGGAAATATATGTTTCTGTTCAATTTCTTTTCTATGTTTTCTTACGTATAACAATGAGAAATTAATTCACATAATTAATGGTTAATTATCTTATAATTATTAGGTGTATTTTTTTCATGTAAATCAAACATACATTGTCTATTTCGTTGTTCTGACATAAAAATCAGCCATTAACATAAAATCAGTAGAAAATGACAACTAGCAAATATTCCCTAACAGACGCAAATATAATAAATCATAAAAAATATATGTTTGTTTCATTTCCTAAAGTTTCACCTATAATTTCTATGCTTTCTCAAGAGGACGTTCCACATACCATGTCAGATTATAACAAGGCTGTCAGTCACTTGTTTTCATCCTGTTAAACTTAATATTATGTTGAACTTGATAAACCAACTTGTTAGAACAACTGGTTGATATAACTAACCTTAGTCAAGCTTGTTGGAACAACCAGATATGCGAGAAGGTTTGTTAAACTTGATATCTAATTGAATTTTAATTCTTTGCAATGCCGTCTCGTCTTAGTGCGATGAAGTCCCATCGCGTGCTAGGAATGTTTCATCGTAAGCTCGTCTCCAGCAGCTCTAACCCTTTTGCTACAGCCATCTCTTGTTAATCTGATGAACTAACAACAAATAGCGCTTGAAAAGCGGAGCAGGTTGAGTGGTTTCGTGCACTGATGCCTAAAGTACCGGATAAGTGTGTCAAAGGACCTCGGTTCGATTCCCATCCACGTTAACGTATTTTTAAGAAGTACATTCGTTTCTTTTCCCCTGTCTTGTTAAGGCTATTTCAACCTTGATTCTTGTAAACTTGAATCCTGGATTCAACTTTATTTAAACCTTTTTGGCTTGATTTGCTGCCACACTTGTCAAAGGAAGCTTGATTCTTTTTTTTGAGTCTGGCCAAAATTGTTGACTACAGCGTAACAATGATCATACAAATGAAAAGACAGGTTCTAATAGAAAGGAAGTAACAATCAATATAACTACTGGTAAGAATTACGCAACTGTACACCCAATGCATGTTCACAGAAAATTTACTATAATTGGCACACAAGGAAAAACAGGGGGTGGGGACAAACGGACTATCTAAAAGTTTACTTTCTGACTTCTTGGCACACAACATTTTCAGGGTCCTTCTGTGAAATGTACGTCGAAAAGCAGGACACATACACAAGCAGTTCCTCTTCTTCTATCTGCTTGCATATTCATGACTATTCCTCCCCAAAACTTGCAAATGCAGTGAGTAGGTTAAACGCTGTACGTCTCCCCATGGAAGTTCTCTGTTACTGCAGTATGTATATGAAGCAGGGTAGTGGAAGGCTCTTGTAACCAATTAACTAAAGGATCTCTGTACTCATTTCTTTCTTGGGTTTTAAAGAGAAAAAGTAATGCAGAAACAACACAGCAAAACAACCATTTTATTTCGTGATGGTCTTAGTGATTGTAGAATTGTACGAAAAAGAAGCTCAGTATTTAATATAGTGACTGAATACAGCAATAAAATTTAACGCTTGTAGCTCAGTTGATCGAGCTTTGACTTAACAACCGGAAGGTCCTGGAAACGATTCCAGCTGCTGTATATTCTCACAGGTTTTTCCAGAATCACACAATGCAAATGGCAGACTGAGAACTCAAAAATAGCCCCTGGTCGATTACCTTAAAACATTCTGTCCCCTACCCTGTTCCGGTCTCACTCAAAGTTCCCTAAAGGCCATAAACAAATTCCAATTCAAACCATGTAACACTTACTGTTTATTCATACTCCCCACCAGGCACCTGCACGGTAAACATTTTTTCAGTTCGTGAAGAAGTCAGGCAACTGGCGGTCCCTGAAGTTGTCATTCCGGAAGATGTTTATTGATTCCACCAAAGTGAGATTAGAAATGAAACTTGAGGAATTAACCATTTGAAGATTAGTTGGTCATCCAACTAACGGAGAAATCAAACAAACAGGAAAAATGAAAGAGTGAAATTGCTTCTTTATGTCTTGTTCGCCTGATATCGAACAGAAGAAGCGAAAGCAAGCCGAATGATCGTCGAATTTCATTGTGGCACGGAGATAGCTGCAATGCTTCTGTTGTCAAAGAACTGGACATGTAGCCAACACATGCTCAGCGAATCACCGATGTGCTAAGTGTAGTGGAGGTCAGTTAAGTGTGGAATGGACTACATTGAAAAAGAAATGCGTGAATTTATCCTCGAAAATTGGCACTCTGTTTGCTAAACTGTAAGATATTTCACTTTATGCGTATAGTACCCGGTACATGTATTGTAAAATTAAATCACTCATCAATTTATTATAGGATGCATTACATAGCACGGACAGGGAAGCGAGAAAGGCGCTAATTGGAAAGTTAGAGAAATCCAACCTAAGAGCTTTAGAATGGGAAAATAGAGACTCCTTGCACATATACTCTCTCGTCCCTGTGCACAAGACAAAAACTGTTCATGTTATGCAATAAATAATCTTACTATGATGGATACATTAGATTTTGGAATTTTGCTAGGTATTTTTACAAAGCATATATCTAAATTATATACTCTAAGCCTGAAAACAGCCATTTCGATTTGAAGAAATAAAACCCAAATGCGTACAAATACATATCGATAGGGCACTATACCCAGGAACAATTTGCATGGATTTGGGTTTCAGTTTCTTTGCTATTTCAATACGAAATGGGGTGTTTTTAGGCTATTATTACCCGTATAGAAGTGGCTTCTCTCTCACAATAATATATTTACGGCAAAACTTATTTCGCAAACATATTTCCCGTAAAATTCTAGCCCGGAATGACATGTTACACGACTCCCTTCCCCCATTTAAGAAAATCAGTCGAGATTCAATATAGCGGACTGCAAGATGACGGCCATGAAGAACATAGCCTCCAACAGATAGCGCTTTCCACCCAGTACCCATTACTGTGTATTTGTCTTCCATTTCGTTCACCAATTTAAGAACATACGGATATTTCCACACTTTTTGATCACTCTCCACAGATTAAATTTGATTTTTATATCATCGATATCCCCCAAAGTAATTGGGTTCGAGTGGACAAAATTTGCACTTTAACATTCTAATCATGAAGGAAGAAAAAATCTAATCCGTTTCTGTGCAATAAGTATGTTTGCTTGTAAGTGTGCGAAAAGGCGTGTAAGACGGTAAATAAGTAAATAACAACAAAGAATATTAACAGTAACTAGATTTAGTTACAAAATAAATGAATTAGCAACATTGCTTCTGTGAACTGATGTGACTTACGTACAGTACATGCTCTACATATCAGATCCTCTCTCTCTCTCTCGTTTTTTAAAAAAATAACACCGAACCGCCCGAATTCGTTTAGACATAGAAGCTTTTCACTACTAGTACTTGAAGGCAAAACACCATGGTCACATGTGGAGAATTGGAAGAAGTTTTCTTTTCCAATAGAAGCTTTATAAAAACATGTGTTAGTCATTTAAATTTGTTTAAACCAAACCATACATTTCGGAATGCATGCAAACTCTGTTGAAGCACTATAATTCTGCCCATGGATCCCCTAAAGAAAGGTGAATTTTCTCTGTTTGTTCTGGCTTTTGTTTTATTCCTGCCCCATTCTTTCTCACTAATACCATCTGCATACGACAAACATAGTGGTTTTATTGTATTGTATTAATACATCATAGAAGCCTAAAAATGTTAAGTAAGATACTAGTCAAATAACTTCTAACAGAAATAATATAATAGGGACTAAATTAGCAAGTTCGTGATGCTAAAGGTCCATGAGCACGGTGAAGCGATAATAGTTAGGCATTGTTTTCCAGCAGTCTTAATAACGGAATATCCAGTTTTAAGTGGATTCCGAACCATTTCCTGTGTTCAAATAACTACCCTACGGGCAAAGAACTCGTGATTACAAATCATTCATTACTCATCTACGGCATTACTCACAGAGGAGAACAATATTCCAGCCCAGGGAAAATGTCAAGTATTGTCATACAGGGCTACCATAAATCATCTTCCCGTCTGCAAACACAAGCAATTTACGTTAAATGGAACTCAGAGACATAAAATCAGCACAGATAGAAAAAACTATCATAGTACATCCCAAGTGTTCAATATGACCTGGCATACAGCTAACTTTAGTCAAGTTCCTCACAGACACATTGCAGAATATCATACGTGTGATTGCTCTTTCTATAACACAGGAAAAAGATCACAAGGCTTCAGGTCTGGAAAACGTGGAGGCCAACGAAGATTACTATCATTACGACTGGTGGCGCACAGTGTCACTAAGCGGTAGTATTACTTACCTATGACGTAGACTTATCGATTGGTGAAGTTGGAGATAACAGAGAAAATATCAACAATTTCACAGAAGTGCATATAGTACAAAATTACCGCAATGAAATGTTGTAGCGTTGCAATATTAGTAAAGTGAGGTAGCTGGTTTCAACATTAATGTACGAGTTGGCAACAATACGAGGGACTTTGTCACTAATTATAAGGCAGTAAAGCCCGTAAACAAACCAATAATTTCCCTACAAAATAAATATTGAGTGCAATTATTTTAATTACTTTTACCAGCAAAATTACAAAAATTTCACAAGTTTCGCGGCACAGCGGTTGAGAACTACTGCTTTAGGTTCACTAACCTTAAACTGTAATCTGGGCTACTTAAAAAAGACCATAACAGTTCCCCATTTGCATAATGTAGGAAAACAAAAACAGTCTCAAAAACGAATTTAAACTGAATCTATTTCTAATACTTTGCTAAACTTGTTTTATATATATTTAAAAATAATAATAATAAAACAAAACGGAAGCAATAATAAACCTTTTCGATTAAACACAAAAAGAAAAGAAAACCCGAGAAAGATAGACAATAATAGGCTTCGATTTGAGAGAGCGAACCCCAACTTTACCCTGTTTTCTCCCCAATTCCTTTCAATCGATTTCCTCGTTCATTTTTTTAGACAGAGAAGGAAAGAGAAATGCGACAGAGAAAGAAAATGGAAAGAAAATGAAGAACCAAAGCGAATCGAGGCAGAAGCGAATCCGGATGTTCCAATTAAGAGGAGAACGGATATTGGGAAAAACCTTGTTTAGCGGCTTCCAGTGAATTCTAGCAAATCTCGAAGTGTAAGCACAACTAAAGTGGGTGGATGGGGAGGGTTGCTTAGCTCCAGATAATCAACTGTTGCTGTTTATTCGAACAGAAGGTCGATTGATTAAGTGACTGACTAGCTTTGGGTTACAATGGAAGATGCAGAAAAAAAACAAAACAACGAAAGTTTCTTCTTCCCTAAATAAAGAATACAACAAACTGCAATTAATCAATGAATGATGTTTCGCGTAACAATAGAAGCACATTCATGTGCTTTGTCGACTTCAGCTATGTGAGAACTGAGAAGCAACCCATTCACGATGAAGCGGCCATAGCTCAGTTGGTAGAATGTTGGTTTCGCAATCGGATGGTCCTGAGTTCGATATCAGCGGCCACCCATGAAGATCCCAGGGGTTTCCTCAGTCACACCAGCCAAATACCGGTATGGTACCTATAAACCAGGATATTCGGCTACCTTCCAACATCCTCTCTTTCACCCTATTGTGGACTGAGCCTAAGGATAAACCATGAACGTGCTGTAGTTTTGAGTTATTATTGAAAATTATCTATTTAACCTTCTTAGACCCACGGTTCCGAAAAGTTCGGATGTGGAGCCGAATTAAAAGACCCAGAGTTCTGAACAGTTCGACATGCAAAGGATAAGTGCATGACGCAAGAAGATATTCGTAAGTTTTAACCGACTGTCCGTTTGGTGATTCCGCAAAAGTTAAGCCGATGATGAACGGGGTCCTGATCCGTAGGTTCCTGGACAAGATGAACCGATGGCTGTTTTCCATTATCTTTAATTGGATAAAGATGACGTCTTCAAGACGAGACCTACAGTTTAACGTGGCCCCCAAACTACTTGTGGCACCACCGGGAATCAAACCCGGGACCCTTCATTACAGGGCAGCAAGTGTTACTACTCGGCCACAGGGTCACTAAAGATTAAGCTACACTGTAAAAAATAAAGGTACCCTTCATTTACATTTTAAAAGCATCTTTTGCACACCTCATGTTCCACATGTTGTGATTGCCACGTTTATTAACTAGGTGTTGCCAGATTGTGTAATTTCGGGCTTCGAAAAAAATCCGTAGACCATTTTCAATTAAGCTGAGTGTACATGAAGCGAAGGATTCACCTTCAGAGAAATACGACAAATTCCACACACTTCTTGTACACGTTACTTACACTCCTTGAAAAAGAAAGAATAACAAAAAAACAAAATTTTGTAATACAAGTGTATGATTTTTTTTTTTTACAGTGTACACTGAATTAGAGGTATGCATCTACCTTTCTGTTTAAGTATTGTAAAGAAGGAAGTTTAGCTACGGTTTAATGCAAGTACCTCCTTTCTTTTACTCTAGGGCAGTATTCCTCAAACTGCGTTTCGCGAGGCGTGTATAGGTGGTGTCAGTGGCTTGATGGCATTACAAATTAAGGGATTTTTTTTATTATATCAGTAACGCATTAGTTAATTTTAGAGTTAGTAATAATTATCCTCATTCTACTAAAGAAACAAATCTGATTCAAATTCAGATACTTAATTCAGGCTCGTTTGCCAGTCAAACATTCTAGACGGAACAATAACAATTTAGGGACAGCATAAGTCACAATATATTTACACTCGACTATTATTAATTTACACTATTTTTAATATTGCAACATTTGGTTTAAGCTTTCACAAAAATTACAATGACTGTTGACTGTGACTATGCCGAAGAGTGTTTCGTCTGAGGAAGGTGCTGACAGAACACCGAAACTACAACGCTTACTGCGTGTTTTTATAATTAAGTCAACTGTCAGCCTATTTTCATTAAGTATGGACGCAAGGACTCAGTATAGCTATATCCACATGGGGTTATGAGTGTTTCGTATACATTACCAAAAAACGAAAAGTGTTCCATGGGCAAAAATGTCTGGGAATGATTATTATATTGCTCTAGGGGTATGATTATTATTATTATTATTATTATTATTTAGTTTTAAAAACAAAATTAAAATATCTGATGGTATTATATTGATTGGTCTTCAATTCAACCATTTCTTCTTCCTTTTTTTTTTAAACACGTTCTTAGATAACATTGAAATTACACTACTCAAGTGAAGAACGCAGAAGTTTAACGCTGTAGATCACCCCCGCCATCTTGGTACGCACCTTCCATTGATTTACACGGGAATTGTTTTACTCATTTTATGCCTCTCGGATGTAGAATATTTAAGTTCTGCTTTCACAAAATTTGTCTTGGTGGTTATTTTGACTCTTGTATAGTTTTGGTTTGTGAAGTTTCTCCAAATATATAATTATAATGTATTATTAATAGTTTGCTATATAAAGCACAATATGTTAACGGGAAAATATACTCTTCGTGTGTAAAATATTGCATTTCTATAAAGTAGCATGAGTAAAAGAGAACATGACGATAAACTGGGCGAAAACAGAAGTTAAAACTATACTCCTGAAAAGTATAAGACGAGTAAAACAATTCCCATGTTAATCAATGGAAAGTGCGTACTAAGATGGCGGGGGTGATCTACAGCCTTAATCGCATTTTTTTTGCTGGCGCCATGTAATTAAAAAAAATACTGGTTGGCTTTTGCGCATGCGTAAAGAAGGAAAACAACGAAAAGCAATTCACACAGATTGAAAAAAAAATCGCGTGAATAGATGAATAAAAACACACAGAGTGGATTCCATTTGAACGTAAAGAGAGCGATAGCCTAATATATCCCTCCCTAAAGTGGGCTACATAGACCTCCAGTTCGCTTCATTGTCATGGCTCAGAGATTGGTTTCAACTGAAGTGATACTGAACTATTGGAAACAGAAACAAAGGAGTCAAAAAATGGAACAAAAAGCAAGATTGTTTGACAAACAATCCATACGAATTTGTTAGAAAATTGATTTTTATCTACTTTTTTTTTTAAAGCATGATCATTTATAAATAAAATCAAAACGATAGTTCTATTGATATAAATCCAAATCGCTTTTTATCTGTTAATTCTTCATTTTATAAAAAAATGAATTTATTTATTCTTAATATCTCTCTCTCCCTGCCCCAACTATTTCTCTCTCTCCTACGCTCTTGAGTGAACGAAACCGAGATTGTTCCCACTTCCTTTCTTCATCACTCACCCCGTAGTCCAGTGCCTATGATGGCTGACTTCGGATAAGCACTGGAGAGGTGGCGCATGTTCGAGACCCGCTCATGTTCTCCACCCTAACTGAGATTCTCCACAATCCACTTGACGAATGTGGTGATGGTACTTCAAGTCCCCCTGCATTATCTATCCATTCTTGTCTTCCCACCAAGAGATGTTAGTTATCTCTCAGAAGCAACGACCTGTAGCATTATCCATGATTATCCTCAGTTCCCCAGGCTCATGTCGGGATGGTATCTTCAACAGAGGCCTTGACCACTAACTTACCCGTTAATATCCACCAGTGATTCCGCCAGATCCACCCTGTGGAGGGTGTTTAACCCCCGAAGTCTCGACAACATCCCTCAACTTAAAAATTTTTGCTGTAAAAAATCGATAGAAACCGTACAAAACTTCACTTACACCCTAGGAATTTTGACTTTACACCCCCCCCCAAACTGAAAATCCTGGCGGAAACCCTGATATCCACAAAAAAAGTGCTCGACGAGGGACGTCACGTCTCAGACGTAGCAGGCTTAGGCCACTAAATTTAAGTTACTAAAATTAATTCTCAGCAATCTGAAATTTAACTAATCCACTAAGAAGAAAGGGCGGAAGTAGCAACGTCTCATAATCGGAATGTCGTGCCTTCGAGTCCCAGAAGTGGACATCCCGATTGATTGAAGGTATTTTTCTGATTATCTTAACAACTTATAAATTCTGAGTTGGTACCATGCAGCAATACCAGGTTTGCTATTTTCACCCTTTTTTTTTATGCTAGGTAAATTACTGCCGAGACAGGAATATGCTTTAAAAGGCTATACAGCCAATTACAACATGTTTCAATAATAGTTTTAAAGACGACAAAAACAAAAGAACACCATTTTCTTCCCCCTGTTCTAACAGGAACAGCTAACAGAAAGTGAACATAAAAATACTTCCCGTAACTTGTACAGCATGTTGAGTGCGTAAAAGGCTTGCTAAAGCCGTAACTCAAGCAATTTAATTACCCCAGACTTTAATGCGATATGAAGATCTAATCGCGTTGCTTCCATTATGAGTCCGTCGACCAACATCACAGCTATGCTGAAGCCTTCAACAGAATCTGCCACAAAATCGCTCGATAACGGACGGACCATTAAGA